>JAPMOR010007539.1:0-58643 GCA_026543865.1 Argiope aurantia
AATGCGCATTCTTATTAGATTCAATTATAAATAGATAGATGTAACTTTACAACAAATAATTTTAGTACTTTGGACTCTTGAAAGAAACTGCAATCATAGACACACACACACAAAGACTCCATTTATTGTTAACTTCAGTAATTAGAGGAAAAATTGGGTTCCTGATATTACTGCCAGCAATTTTATGTCTTGACGATAGGGTAGAAATGCGGTAAAGTTCCGCCTCTTATGTCACGTGGCAAGAGGATGAAAAAGCAACTTATCGGCGTTTTTATAGTTCTAAAAGGGGATTTTTGGTTTTCGGGAGTCATTTAGTCGCCACAGTGGTTTAGTGGTAAAGTGTCGATTTCGAAACCGGAGGGTTTCGATTTCGTGACTCGATTCCACCGAAGAACCATCGTGTGGGCATGTTTGGCTCACGTTAAACCCATCGCGGCCAAATGTTCTCTCGCGTGTTTGGTGTGCCAGCTCAAGCGTCGTTCTTAACATCTGACAGCAGTTCAAAATGACGAGGTCCCTTCTAAAATAACCCTAGTGTTGTTTTAAAACGGGATGTTGATATAATTAAAACTAAGCTAAAAAACTGCTTGTGCAGCCGCTTAAGATTATTAAAATGACACTTATTATATTCTTAGAGATATGAGCATGCTCGAATGAGATGTGTGAAGACACTTCTACTAATTCTAATTCTACTAATTAGAAGCAGAAGGGAAAAAATAGAAATGATGTATCATCGGGGCGTCAGTTGAGTAGAAAAAATATTGCTTGAAAGAGGTTTAGGGTGAAATTTGAAGCAGTTCTTGAGATGCAATTTAAATTTCGGAAGTTCAAAAAAAAAAAAAGTAAGGCATATTTACCATTGCATTCGCATAGCTAATTTGTTTTTTGATGGTGCAATTTTCACGATTGAGGTGTGGGAAGTTAAAGTGTTTCTAAGTTCGAATTTTAGATGGTTAGGGAATAATTTTACGTAGTCTCACGTTATGCGATGAATAGCACTCAGTCAAGTGAGCGACTTTTATTAATGATGTCGGTTGATTTATTGTGTTATAGTAGCGGCTGGCTATGCTATTAATCCCTTGACCTACGAATTTATTTAACTTCTTAATTAGATGACGCATCTTATTTAGGATTTGTGTTATTTTTTAATTCTTATAATTATATAAAGGACATTTAATAAATTGAAGCATTTCTTGGACTTTAAATTACTTAATACCTTTACTTAATCGTAGATTTTAAAATTAAAAAAAGTTTATAATTCCATTCGCGGGTCAGACTCGTCATTGTAGAGAAAGGTCATTGTCCTGAATCAAATACTGTCAAATCAAATCAAACCAAATAACAGTTCTGAATCAAATGTTGTTAGAGTGATGAAATGGTTTCCCTTTCTGTTCAAACGATATAAAAAGAAAAGTAAGCACATTCGGTATTTTGATGAACTGCATAACTGAAAATCGTATTTCTTCATAAAAAAGAGGGTTTTTATAATATTTTTTGCATTTTGATTAAATTGAGGAAATTTTGAATCAGTTCATGAATTATCAATAGAGGGAATATTCTAAGCCTTTCCTATTTCATTAGAGCAATTAGCGCATAGTTTTATCGAATACATTTTCCTCAGGATTATTCAACATTTTTCAAGGATTATTTAAGCCTTCTAGCATACAAGAAATCCGAATAAAACGTAAAACTTTATTGACAAGTCTCAAATGAGTAATACACAGCGAGAAGATCTTTAATATTTTTATTTTATTTCTCACGAATACTCACAAGAAAGGATGTCAATGAAACCGGTCTACCGTTTGGCTTAAGGTAAGTTTATCTATGATTTACGCGATAGAAAGCTCTCAAATGGCTTCAACCAAAGAGTTCTCTAAAAATCTCCACAATAATTCTGCTCTACCAATAGCTGGTCATGAATTTTATCTTTTGATTTCGCATTTCTCTCGTCCTCGATTCTGAGTGTCAACGAGGTGATAAGGAAATTCAACAGATAAAAAGGCGTAGAAATAGCCTTGATTGCGTATTGTTCGAAAGGAATAGACTTAGTATTTTTTTGTGTGTGTGCTTTCATAATACTACAACAAAGTATTCTTTATTGTTGATCCAATATAAAGATATCGGCGAATTTTAGTAAAAATTATATATTAAATAAAAAAAATTATATCAAATATATTCTCTTCAAAATTGTAACTTTGATCTTTTTCTCCATATTTATTCAAACTAAAGTATGCCAATTTAGTTTAAAATTTAAACAAAATCTCGAAATGTATGGTTTTAGCTTCATTCAATTGATAGTTGTGGAAAATGTGTGTAGAAAATAGATTATAACTTCTTTGAAATGTACCTTTTGCAATTATGTCATCGATGACTTGCGCATAAATATATGCATACAATAATTGTACTGGTCAAAGTATGCAAGGAGTATGAAACAAATTCAATGACGAAGAATGCGTTAAACTTAATGACTTTATTTTTTCTTTCTTATGGAGGTTAACTAATCCTTAAATAAATGGAATAATTAAAAATTCATCGAACATTTCATTCCTTCAATGTATTGGGTTAGGTTATGTTAGGTTTATGAAGTTTAATGACACAAGAGCCTATCTTGACTAAACTGGGCCAAACATATGGTTAAAAACTAATCTTATTCAGCAACAAGATTTAAAAATCAAAACACAGGCTCAATGGAACTATAAATATAAGAAAATACTCAAATACAGGAAAAAAAAGAAGCTGATTAAAAATTACAAAAGGGAGTGCAATAAAAAAAGGATAAAGTTTATGAAAGATGACGATTTATCAGATACATGTAAAAAAGCGAATAGCTTTTAAAAATCAAAAATTTGGGTGGTGTTTTTCACCCACCAAGTCCTGCATAGTTAGAGACGATGACTGGAAAAACAACTCACGATGTCATTTAAAATCTGGACATTCAATAAGAATGTGTTTCACAGTAAAATCTGTACTGCATGTAGGACACGTGGGTTTCCTCTCTCCACAAAGGAGATGTTTATGAGTTAAACGTGTATGTCCTACACGGAGTCGGGTCAATTTAACATCCAACCTCCGTACATTGAGTACAGGCCATAATCCAATGAAAGATTTAATGGTATGCAATTTGTTGTCAAGTCAACTTGCTCATTCCAGTTTGCCTACCAAGTGGAATTAAGATGACAAAGAAAGAACTTTTTCACATCAAAGTAAGGAATATTTTGTGAAAGAAAGAAGAAGCAGCTTTTGCAGCACAGTCTGCTGCCTCATCCCCAGAAATGCCCGAGTGTCTCGGTACCCAACAAAATAAAATATTAAATGTCTTATTTCGAAGAAGGAGTAAAGTATTTAGAATTTCTAAGGCGACAGGATGCATTTGATTGTCGGCATGGGAGAACGTCTCCAAAGCACTCATACTGTCAGTATAAATAATGAAACTGCGATAAGTAGAGATCGAAATTTCCTGAAGGGCAGAGGAAATTGCCATTAGTTTCGCAGTAAAGACAGAAAAGTAGGTATGTAAACGATAACTCAGTGTACAAGATGGAAGTACAATGCCAAAGCCGACATGTCCATCTGTCAAAATGCCAAAGCCGATATGTCCATCAATATATTGCAAACAAAAAGATAACTCTGTTACTATGTTCCTTTCCATCCACTTTAATTTTGCTGTACTTGTTTCATATTACTGAAGATGAGATATTTAAATTTTTTTTTCCTTAAGTAGAAATTTTTGAAATTTGATGCCTTTACTTCTTTTCGAAATAAAACATTACTTAATTATTTTTAGAATTTTATAATTCAATTAATCAAATATTTTAAGAAAATTTTTTTAATATGCGTGGCCCTATCTGTTAAAGAATTTATAAAGGTCTTTTTTCAGAATTCCATAGCATTTATAACAACATTTTTTTAATTTGAAGGCTAGAAAGTGGCAATTAATAAAAAACAAATCTGATTTTTATTAAACTTTCAAAGAGCATTTTCTTTTTCATTATTTTGTGAAATTTCAAATTTATTTGATAGAAAGCGAATATGTGCTAAAGAAAAATAATTCTAACTGTTTACAGCTTAGATTGGGATTGAGATTCACAGATTTGATTCAGGTTCATAGATTTGACTCAAATGATGCAAATATATAATTCAGGCTTAACTTGTCTATTACCTATTTTGAAATGCAGAAACAATCAGCATTTTTTGCGCATTTGCCAGTCGATTTCATTTCTCCAAAAATAGGTATCAAATGAAAGATGGAGGAGGAGATGTTTGAAATGAGTTTTTAAAAATCAACGCCAGCAAGCAAAAAAAAAAAAAAAAAAAAAAAGTAATATTTTCCAGAAATTATGGGTTAATTAAGAATATTTTTATGGCTTCTGATTACAGTATAGAGCTTATAGATTTAACAGGAATATATATTTGAAACGAATAAAAAATACTATGTATTGCTTCAAAACTATCCCAATGTACTGCTTTTCTATGAATATATATTCTATTTCATGAATATCATAAAAGAATTATAGAAAAACAGTTTAATAATTTCAATCTAGAATAATTTATAATCATTCTGTCCTCAATTTTTTCGGGAAATAAATCTTAAAAATAGAAATGAATAAATTTTATGAGATACAAGGAAGAAAGAAAATATTTGGAAACGCACACTGAAATGAATAAAGCAATAAAATTTTCAAATGGGCAATTTAATGTAGAAAGTAAAGCTCTCATTTCAAGTAGTTTTCTGTTTAAGCAAATAGACTTTGAAATAAGCAAAAATGTAAAATTTTATTTTTATTACTTTATTACTAAAAAAGTACATTTTAATTACTTTTCACAAAATTATATTTCAATTAGATTTAAATGTTCCAGATATCTTAATTTTTGTAGAAATTAAATGAAATTGGTAAAAAAAGATTTTGGTTAAACTTTAAAGAAACACAGAGTATGCATTTTATTTTTGAGCTTATTTTATTTTAAAGATTAAAAGTCAATTTTAGTTCAGAAAAACATAAAATTCTTATAAAAATTCAGTGAGTGTGTATAAAATATTTTTCCAAAAAAAAAAAAAAAAAAACAAGAATTTAATCATAATTACAAAATTATGCACGATTTTGTATCACATAAATTAATATAGAGTACTATTTAAAAAATTAATAATACAAAAAAAGGTTTTAAAAATTAAAAATTAAAAATTTTTAAAGATTATGCTTCTAATTTTTTAAAAAGAAGATAAATATTTCATTTTAAATAGTTTTTTTAAGATATTTGATGCATTTATATTTTAATACATATGCATAAAGAATTTCATAACATTTAGTGAATGATTCGGAAAAATTCCTTTTAGAGTCCACCATATCCTTAACTCAATTTTTTCGGACATTTATGCTGCCTGGAAAAGTCAATTTAAGCGATAAGATCAGGTAGAATAGAATTATTCGAATCTCGGAAATTCTAAACTCTCATTAACCAGCAAAACAACTCCCTTATTTAGCCAAATTGGCATCCTTCAAATCGTCTATAAATATATTATATAGCCTATCAAATAGTTAGATGGCGACCATCAATTCCATCAAGACATTGAACTTACTAAAAACGGGTCAACATTCGGTACCCCGTACGAACGATAGTACCTTCAATATAATTGATTTATATATACATATTCATTGAAAAATCAACGTAGATAATCCCAGGTAGGTTATTTCCTGTTTGTCCTCCATTTCTTGGTAAAAAGAATCACAGTAACAAGCTTCATATTTCTTCTATGGCCTCATATATTTTTTTCAACCTTCATTTCCATGTTGCTTTTTTTACCATACATGGCGTCAAACAGTAGCAAATAGTTATTTCATGCGTGAAAGGTATGTGTATGTCATTAAGTATAAAATATTCTTTAACAATATCAATTGTTTATTTGGTATCAAATAATGAACATCATTAAGGGGACGTCACCACGTTCCTAAATTTAATATTATTTCCTATGGCATAGTAAATGATTCCAGATGCTTAAAAAAAATGCAAGTTTTATTACTATAAAAGTCTGCTCCTTATTATCTTACGTAGCGTAGTTCATCTTATTTGTAACCTTCATATATTACAGATCCAAAATGTGTACGACTTTGCAGTTCACCTTTGAAGTGGCCCTTTTACGAAATGTGTAATGATACATTTGGGAAAATTCTCGTTTCACTTTTTTACTTTATCGAATATGAAGGACTGAAATAGTATTACAATCATCAAAAAGTGTGAATTCGAGATTTTGACAAATAGCCACGTTCCACACCTTCCCGAGTTCGAAAAACACATTTACGGCATTATATTTGTCTGTCTGTGACATAAGCAACTGTACAAACGCTTTGAGATAAATGGATGACATGGTGTATTGTCTTTACACCCGATTTGAGATTTCTATCAGACTTTGAGCAACATTAATTCACAGAAAGTCCTTTCTATCCAGGTCGAATGTAAGCTGACACGATCATTACAAAATGAAAAGGGCAAGAGGATCAATGACTGGATGGAGACCCATTTAACCTCTATACTGTAGACACCTATCCAACTTTGAACCAAACCCGGGAAGGAGTTCACCGTCTGCCCATCTGTGCTTTCATAAGTATGTCAGCGTGATGACTTAGAAATGCAGTTACTTAAATATATGAAATTTGGTGCATGATTTTGTAACTGCCATTGTCATTCTTTGTCAAATTTTTTGTTTCAATCACTTTAAAAAAAAGTGTCTGGAATGGAAGTTTCATTTTTGGATACTGTTAACAGCATACCAGGAAATATTTTCCAAAAAAATAAGCTTAATATTTCTCAGATATTTTGCCATGCAAGGTGTCTCACCGAAGATCCTTCAGCTTTTATCGGAGAGGGGTGGGGGGAGAGTGCATGCGACGGAGTTTTGGGAAAGTCGTTCCCGCTGCTGTGATAAAACTCGGATAAGTGTTATTCTAATTCCTTACAGAAGACGTATCGTTCCCACCTCCTTCAGATTTCACGAGTGCCTGTTGAAAACACCATTTGCATTTATTTTTTGTCCCCAATCAGCCTTTCTGACTTTCATTATTAATTCTCAATAAATGAGTGTGCATTGAAATAACTATTATAAATCAAAAATTCATTCTTGTTTGTTTTTTAAAATTTTTTTAATAAAATAATATTTTGGTTGAAAAAAGAGCTTTTTATAAATATTTAATGTCTAGATGGAAATTACTTGGAGAATTACATATTTTTAATTTACAAATAATACTAGTTTTATCCTAGATATTTGAGTGAACTGCGCCAAAGAATTCTCCAAATACTGTATTTTTAATGGTCGACATGAATAACAAAGTTTTCACCCATATTTATGAGTAAGAAATTTCCTAAAAGCTTATATGAATAGGCTACTTCACTGAAACAGTAGTTTGTTCCTATCTCTTTGTCATTATAATAATATGATAGTTCCTCATTCAGGGTGTTTTAAAACAATCCTATTAAGATTTTGTGAAATGTGTCTTTTAGGTTTCTTATTGGCAAATACAAATTAAAAAAAAAATATCAATATGATGTAAGTTGTCTTTCATTCGTGGCTTTTCATGTCTGGTTTCTATCTTTAAATTATTTATATAGTGGTTACTATAGTTAAAATATGAATAAAAATGCATTTCATTCATAAAATATAATATTTTTACATAATTACACAACTTGTTCTTCCACTTGCCTAAAATAGGTGGCACCATTCATTGCGATCTTGATGTTTTCTCAGATTTTAACAAAGCGTCATTCGCATTCATTTTTTAATTTTATGCAAATGAAAAAATTTCCATTAAATCATTGTAAATGGCAGATTTATGTACAATTTTTAACAATTGTATTGTATTTTCCATTTTTATGTTCACAGATGTTATTTATTTATTCGACTTTGACAAGTTATTTTGTTTTCAAAAGTCATGCTGTGTGAAAGTAATATATGTATAAGTAATATAGATGTTTTTCAAGTAGAATTTCTTTCCATTTTTACCAATTTTTTTTATTGAAACTTGCACCATTTATCGAGATTATTTAACCATTCATTGAAAATATCTGTTTCATAATCTCGCAAAAAATTAGCTCTCCTATTTACTCACGATATTGAACGATATATCCACGATATGTTCGATGTTCTGCATGCCAGCCAAGATCGTCAAGATATTGTAATAATATCATTTTCTGCCAATAGGATCTATATCAGAGAATTTTTTTTTTGTATATAAAGCTAAAGATTTTGTAATTGTTATAGATTATTTCTTCATTTTTGCTTCGATGTAGAATTTTTTTTTTTTCAGAAAATATCGTTTTTTTCCTAAGAAATAACTTTCTTGTTTGGGATGTATTTTTTTTTAAATTTCTTCTTAAACATGCAGATGCAAAAGCGCATGTAAATCGTTAGCAATCATTAGCATTTTTCAAAAATTTTTCAACTAACTCATTACTCAAATTATGTGTCTAATTGTCTATAATACCATTTAAATGGTGTTTCATGCGAGATGACAGAATGTAATCTATACGGATGATCTTTCGCCCATAAATAAGTATCAAAGATAGATAATTAACATTCTAGTTTTATCATCACACACTCGTTTTATAGAGCTGTCTCAATGCTAAGAGTAACTACATTTGAACCAGGTACGTCAATTATTAGTTATGTGACCACATATTAAATTTATTATTTTGATTTAACTTAGCTTGTATCACGTTTATGAAAACAACAAATCAGTATTACATTTCTAATTAACTTCTTGATATTCTAAAGCACCGAAATTTTGTCGTTGAGTATTCTTGTTGTCAGATTATTATTTTAATAATTAATTTTTTGGAACTTAGATACCAGTCCATGTATTGGATTTAGTTTAAGTTTGATTTCATATACCCGATGATGCTTCAGAGGGAAATTTAGTTCATTTTCCATAATATTTATAATAATAATTTTTAAAAATTATACACAAAGCATTTACTAAAACGCATAAATATTGGTAGAAAATAATATGGTGGAAAAAAAGATTTGAAATATGCTTACTGAAATATTATTAATGGTCTGAAACTTATTGATTGATTATCAAAAAATAAGAGTTAAATAAAAATCTTTAAACGTTAGAGACAATATTATAAAGACGCTCATTAAGCTGCAATGAATATAAAAATATTCTAATCATTCTTTAAGAATTAAAATACATTGTAAATTTGATTCAATTCCCATTTTGGTCAGATTATTTATTTTATTTTGGACATCTATAATTTAAAGAATAAATATGTTTTTGTAAGTAATGAAAAAAATAACTTTTTACGAATCTTCTATTTCTATTTTTTGAGAATTATTTGCCCACGAAAAAGTGACTGTTCATGCTAAGCAGTGCTAAGTCACCAAATCTAGCAAATGCAAAAAAAAAAGTAGTAGTAGTAGACGACAGCTGGAGGAAATTGAATAAGAAAAACTTAATGCTGTACATTTAGCAAATAAAATAGTAATGTATATTTATTTGATTATTCCGTTAAATCACTCAAAGGATGAATCGGTTTCTTAGAAGTTTCGAATGGACGAAACCTCTCGACGCTAATAAAATAAGAATGTGTCCTTGAAAACAAGGAAAAGTATTAAAAGAAATGATACTTATTTTTAAAAATGTATATAATGCTGGATAAATTAATGATATATATTTTATCCTTTGTTTAGTTAAGAACATTTTGTACCTATTTCCGTATTGAAATGATAAGATACTTAATGGCATTCCTTATCGCAAACTCTCCGCAGAATAATAAATGAAGAGGATGAAAGTCGTTTAAATCCTCTCTGCCAATAACAAAGAAAATGCGTGGCCTTATGTAATCAATTGTTCGATGCAGATAACAAATTGGGTTCGAATATATTTTAGATGTCGGGAATCTACACATTGGAAAGATTCGTTTGAAATTTTAAATAATTGATATTTATTCTTAATTTTGGGTTTATCCTGTAGAGTGTCAGCATACAGGATAAACCCAAGTAGTTTTAATCTGTGAAGTTTAAGTTTTAAAGTTTATCCTGTAGAGTGTCAGCATACAATGACATACACACATTCATTTTTATTAGTATTAAGTATAGAGATTGAAAAGTTTTCGTGTTATGAATATACATTTAAAAATCCTAATTTTGTTCGAAGCTATCCAAAGCCATTTTCAACTCTTCGATTAAAATTCACTCTGCAAAAGACAGAACTCATCATTATTTAAGGTAACCTTTACATGCTTATTTGATTCACAGATTTAAAAGAAACCATTTGTTGGAGGGTGTTTACACAAAAACTGCAATAATCCTTTCTCCCCTTTCTTTTATACGAAGTATTCAAAGAGAAAATATCATAATAATTAAAAAATTCTTAATCGAGCGTTTGTCAAAACTCCACGTTTCAGATTTCCTCGCGTCCGAAAAAGGCGTTTTCGGAATCATGTGCTCGAAAATGGTCTGAATGAGACAGAAGAAATTTTATGTATGGTCTTTGCACAAAATGTGCAGATTTCTATCAGATGACTTTTAAAAGCATGCAAATGCGACAATGAAAGCACTCAAAAACTTAGACGCACGTTCACAGTTTTTACATCTAAAGTGTATATTTTGAAACAAATCTGTTTGTCGGTCTGCGTTTTCGCATGCTTGTATATACAATAACTCAAAAATACACTTTTATAACTGAAATTAGGTACATGATCTAGTGACTATGATTGCATTTTTGTATCAAACTTAGATTCCAGTCATTTAAAAATAAACTATTTTCAACATGCATATTCGGTTTGGTGATGCTTGTGTATTAATGTTTGCCAGCGATTAATAGCCACATATCACCCACTAATACGTTCCTGCGAAACTATCGCTTGTCAATAGTATGCTGTTAATGCACAAGTATAGATTGTCTTTACTATACCACAAAGTTTACAATTCGAATAGGAATCTGAGCCACTGCATCTAAATTAAATATTCTTTTGGCAGTTAAATGGTATTTTTTTTATTTGATAGATGATTTCTCAGTTTATTTTATATACAAAAATTCTAAAAATATAAATATTTTAAAGCTATTTTCGAAAAAGCTCTTTAAAAAAGAATCCATCTTGAACTGATCGCATACCATAAAATAATATTATTAAATTGTAACATTCTTGTCAACCCGATTAAGTTAGACTTATAAAATAAAATTAAATGCCTAACATTTTCTAATAACTGATGGCCCTCTTTCTAATCCTGTACTCTGATTTCTTGTGAATTGTGCAATCGATATCCAAATAAGATAGGTGTGGTATAGATGATAAATAGCACGTGAGCATGTGTATTATTTTAATAATCTCCTTTCACAAGCTCTATTTTTTGCGTATTTTAACCATCCTAATAGCGTAGAATTCCATGGCATCACACTGTTATTAGAAACACAATTGTATGGTTCTGTTTATTTTCTTTCGCAGTATTGTATTTTTTTCTTTTTTATCTCTATATAAACTGGGTCGATTCAAAAAATAAAAAAATTCTTCTACTTTAATTTTAAACAATGAAATAAAATCACGTGGATAAAATGACGAAAGGATTTGAATTTTTTTTAATCTATCTATACTTATAATAAAGCTCAATGTGTGTGTGTGTGTGTGTTGGCGCTCTACAGGTCAGACCATTCACCCTACAGCTACCAAATTTGGCACGTATATACCTGGGAGGCGAGGAATATGCACCTGGGGGGGGTATTTTTTCAAATTTTTAAATATAATTTTATTTATTTAAAAATTAAGCGAAATTTTGACGTGTTTCTGCTATAACTTCCGAAAATATTACAGCACAAAAAAGATTTTTACATGAAGTTAAATATCAAAAATTTATCTTTTAAATGATACCAATGTTTTAACCTTAAAATTAAATTTCTATTTTTAATGAATTTTTAAATAAATGATTTAACTATATTTTTCAACAATTTTTTTCATACAAAATAAAAATAAAATTTAAGCTGCTCGAGCACGTTTCGCATTCATGGGAAAAAATCAGCTTTTTTTCTAAGTGTTGCCATCGCATTGATTAAAGCTCAAACTAAAAATAAATTAAATCTTTTTGGAAATGAAATCTGCAAAAATATAATTTTCGACACGTGTCTGTAGGAAATGAAACAAATATGAAATATTATTTTTTCTAAAAAATAAATTCAAGAAAAATTATTTTATGATCTTTTACACTCTCTATATTATTAATCCAATTAATCAGTTTTATTTTAAGGCAAGTTTTGTTTAATATGAACAGGATATTCATTCAAATCAGGGCCACACAGCTAATTTGTGAACCTTTAGTAAGACACAGATCTGCTAAAATGATCTAAATGGAAAATGATTATATTTTATGTAACTTTATTCAATAAATGCTCTAATAAATAACGAATTTTTGATTTTACATAAAGCTTCTACTTTGGAAATCACGAATAACAAAATGTTCATGAAACGCTAATATTTTAAATAAAATGAGTTAATTTCCAATCAACTAAATCAAGCACTTAAACTGACTGATTTATGAAAATTTGAATATATTGAATATTTGAATATATATTTGAATATTTGAATATGAATTTGAAAATTTGAATATATAATTTGAATATTTGAATATAAAAAAAGGATAATTTTAGATTTTCCATCGATCATTTCAAAGAAAATATGCCAATTAGGGCGTAGGTTTCTCAAGATTAATTGGCCTAAGATTATGAAAATGTTGAGTTTTTCTAAATTTTTAACATTCAAAACTTCATAAATAAGTCTTAGTTGATCGTGGAAAATAGAAGCATTCATTCATTTATTTAAAATTTGGTGTGTCCAGAATGTTTCTCAGAATATAATACTTTACTGCATTAAATTTAGACTTCATAATTTTTGAAATATATTTATAGGCCGGAAAAAATATTATTATTGATTTCATTTCAATCCTTTTGAAAGCAAAACAAAATGCTGAATTTTATGCTGAATCTGAGAAATTTTTGTTGAATTATTGTTTGAGATATTACATAAATTATGAAAAATATTTTGTAGTTCACGTAAGACTTAAATACCGAGCGATTCTGTTTGCAATACTCATATTCAGGAATAATAATAATAAATAAATAACAATAAAGATGATAAATAAAATAAAACGGTTGGTTTAATTAAAAAATATCTTTATATTAACTGCAATTTCATCATTTCCACTTTAAATTAAAGTTGAAGTTTTACCGGAAATGACAACACATTAGCAAAATATATATAGTAAATTGAAAGAAACGATTTAAACAACAGTATAAGTTTGGTATAATTATCAAAATTTGAAGATTAAAAATGTTTTGTTTGAGAATCTATTAAGAGACCAGTTACTTAAAATATTTAATTGAAAATTGTAGCGAGCGGTAATACTGGCAAACCGGCTGGTCGCCAAAGGCGGCTAGTTAGAAATAAATTTATCCAAAAGATTTTTTAATCCGTCAGAATATAGGAACAATTGATATGACAGTTAAACGTTTATCATTAAAAGAACAAATTTTTAAAATTTTAAAATGATATAAAATTTATTTTTGTGGATTAATATTTTTGGAAATTATCATGGGAAAACACCAAAATCTTGTTACATTTTTTAATTTATTTTTCTATTTAAAATTTCATACGAAATCGCTCCGAAATACATTTTTTCTTACTCCAGAGTATATCCATGCTGAATTTAGCTACTATAGATCAAATAGTTCTTTTTGCAAAGTACCCGTATGCACACACTCACATAGACGTACATTTTCCTCTATTATTAGCAGGGATTTATTATTCTGAGAAATACTTTCTAAACTTCCATCTTTGTTTCAAAATTTAATAAAACTAAATTCCCTAATTAGTTTTCGAACTCTGCGTCGAATGAAACTAACCAGGACAAGATTTAAAATTGAAGTAAATTCATATTTCTTGTATAATTCATATGTTTCCGTATATGTAAAAAAAACCCTGTTCACTTCAAATAATTTGTGTGTTTGTTATAGAAATCCAAGCAATCAAATAGGAGTTTTTTTTTTTCAAATTCGATTTATAAAGTCTTTTTGGCAGTCAGTTAAATAATGAATATTTATTTATTTTTTTATCTCTTCTAATAATAATGATAAGTGTGTACGCGCGCGCGCGTGTGTGTGTGCATGTGAAATAAATTTTTCGTTGAAATATTAGCATCATTGAAGTTAATTTTTTGAATTTTAAAATGATGGAAAGCCATTTTTGTACATTTATTTTATTCTTGTATATAATATGTTATTGCAGAAAAACATCTACATTTCACTTCATTTTTAATTATTTAAAATTATAACTAACATTTCAGAAAACCGTCTGTGAGGTTCACATTTCCACATTCCAACGTACATCTGAGTCAAGCTTAATTGCTCTAGGTTAAACGATCTAGCCGGTGGAGGGCAAATACTCATACAGACATACACACATTCATTTTTATCATAAGTAAAGATAAGTACAGGCTAAGTAAATAATTCGAATAATAGGGGATATTTAACCTTTTTTTCCGTTAAAAAGAAATTGAAAGAAACGACGAAAAATATAAATCAAATTAAACGCTTAGATGTTGCAGAAGGCCAGTTATATTGATATTTATCAGACAAGACAATCTCTCATTATTTTTTCCTGTTAAATATAGCAATTATTAAAACTGGTGAATTAATTCAAGATCACAAATAACATGCACAGTTAGAGCAAACTTATCTGCAAAGAAGAACAAGTTTATTCTTGATTTATTTAAAAAAGGATAAAAATGGAAGCTTTGATTCAATGCATGGCGATAACCACCATTTAAAATTGTGGTTAATAAAAAAATTAAATTCTTTAAAAGAAACACACGTGCAATGCACCATTTCATGAAATCTATGTGACATTGATAAGGGGAAAAAGTAGTTTCCTATTAAATACATATGTTTTGGAATGAAAGTAAAAAAAGAGAGAATGGTCTTTTCGAAATTTTCTCGTATATTTTCTAATTAAGCTAACTACATTGTTCAGCTAAAGCACTCTTTCTTTAAGCATTTAAACGATATGCAAAATATTTTTGTTTGAAGATCAAGTTTATTGTACTATTCATCAGAATTTTAGAAACTTAAATCCAAGTTCTGTATTTAAGATCTCAGCTTGTGAATAATAGTGCTGAAGTAGAACTTCTTGTTAATCATTAGTTTTCCATAGAAATCGTTATTTGGATATAAAATTATATGCAGGTTTGAATAATTGGAGTATAAACAAAAAATTTATAAATACAACTTCCTAGATTTTTTTGATATCATAATTATCTGTTTTGTGTACAA
This sequence comes from Argiope aurantia, assembly GCA_026543865.1. Lineage (NCBI taxonomy): Eukaryota > Metazoa > Arthropoda > Arachnida > Araneae > Araneidae > Argiope > Argiope aurantia. The sequence continues at coordinate 15,306 of JAPMOR010007539.1, forward strand.
AAATTTTCTATTAAGTACTTCGACGTAGCATCCATTCAAATGGTCATATCAGGTAAAAAAAAAACTACTGGCATCTACTTGTCAAATTTTAAGAATCAGTTTCTTCAATTTGATCAATAGCATAACTTAATATGCTATTTTTTGTTGTTTTATTCCGCTAATTTAAATTGCATTTCTTAACATTTTAAATTATCTTGAAGATGTAGAGACTACAAAAAACTCTGCTGTTTTATAATTAAAATGACTGCTTTATCACTATACTGCATTAAAAATGTTAAGGTAATCAAAATTCAGCAACATTCACTTGATATTATCTTATTCAAAAATATTTTGTATTAAATTTACATTAAACCGCTTTTATTTATATTTACTTCATTCATTTTCAATGAAATTTAATAATTTAACGTTTTTAGAGATCAGTTATTTTTATGCAAAACATTTAATTTTGTCAAATTGGTATTGTTTAGGTATTATTACCAATTAGGTAATAATACCGAAACAGTTAGGTATTTATACCTTTAGGTATTATTCCTTTTATACCGAAAGGTATAAAAGGAAAAGGTATTATTCCTTTTAAGTATTATTTTTTAGGTATTATAACTAAACTGTTTAGGAATTATTTCTTTTTCTAAAGTTTCATCTAAAATAATTTAAATTTAAATGAATTTTTGAAGAATTTATTGAAGGATTAATAAATTTATTTGTTTCTATCTTTTTCATTTGAAGAATTAAAATGTTCTATAATTTAAATTTAATCTGGGCAATTAATGTTTTTAATGAATTAATTTTTAGCTATGTTATTATTTCTTAAATTATTTGTCTTGCATTCTTTATAATAATTTGCACATGTTAACTTACTGACGATAAAGAATATTTTTTAAAAGTCATGCAAGTGCTTTGTTTGTTTTATTCCTAATTTACAACTGAACTTATATTCATCCAAATTCAAACTTTAAAAACCCAAAAAGATGTATGGAATTTTAACTTTTTAATATATAAACTCCCAAAATTAGTATAAATATTGAGTGCCCCAAAAGTGTCGATTCATATCTTAGCATTATTTTTAGAGGAGAAAGACGACTAAAATTTTAGCCCAAATCTATTAATTGGACCAGATGTAACATCTTTTCTTAATTACATACACAATTCTTTTTTACATACAACACTAAATAATTACAAAGAACGTAAAAAAGGCCAAATTAGTAAAGAATTCTGCGACTCAAATTTCAACTCGGTAAACATGATACAAATTCTTATATATCACATCTGTACAGGAAAGGTATTATGTATTAAAGGTATATCTTGAATATGGCATCTGTATTGGAAAAAACAAAAGTGAGAGAAAGTACGAGAAAAAGCTTTGTGTAAAATTAATTTTAGCTTTAATTTTATGTAAATATTCCAAAAAATTGATTAATGTTATCAAAATGCAAATATATATATTTTTTTATTTCTTAGATGGCACTTCTTTTGAAGGCACATGACGCTTGCCATTTTCTTTCTATTGAATCTATTTCCTTAGGAAAGATTATTATGGAGGATTTATATACCGAAATATATCTTCTTAGTATTAATAGTTGTGATTATAATGTCATATGTCCAAAAGAAAGATTCGTTGTGTGGGGGAAAAAAAGAATAGAGAACACTCCTAACTTTCTAAAGAAAGAATGTTAGTTTCCTTTTATAACTTTAGTTCTTATAAAATGTTTTACTTTCAAATTTAAACCAACTACTCCAAAGGCAGAGATAATTTTTTTTTCTTGATAAAACTATCAAAAAATAGAAAATGGGTGAAAGAAAAATGATAAGTGGATATAGAAGAGAGGTGAAAGCGGTAATTTACGGAATAGTTTTCTATTTCTATTTTTACTGCTTTTATCTACAATTAGCTGGAAAGTAATCTAGTTTGTATAATACGTTATTACATAAGAACTAGCATTCATATAAATAAGAATTTTTTTTAGTTCTTTAGTAAAAAAATATTACTTTAAAAAAGTCTTTTTTTTTCACATAAAATTACTTAGATAGCAAAATGATAAAATAACTTACAAAGGAGATAAGTTTACTTCAACCACTGTTGATACGCTGAATGATTTTAAAAATTATACGCCCTTATTCATATTCACAATTTTTTTCAAAACGAAGAAAATGGTTATGATTACTCTACATGTAAAATATCACATAATACACAAAAATGAGAGAAAATGTAATCTACAGAGAGCCATTATAGGGCCTATGTTAGCCGTCGTGATCTGTTTTTGCCAGAATTATTTTCATAAACAACTTGCTGTTTCCCTTCCTTGTTCTTTTCTTTTCTTTTTCTCTTTTTTTTTTCAAAAAAAAAATGTGAACATTTTTATTATTTGTATTTTCTTTTAAGAATATTCTTTTATATTCTTTCATTTTTATTTTCTAATCGAAGAACATTGTAATTGTCATATACTTACTTCCGAGATTTGATGGAAATACAAAATTCGGATGCAATTCTCAAAATTCGAGAAAGTTATTTTCTGAATTATATATTTTTATTTATTTGTAAATGCTATGATTAAAAAAATGCAATGGCCTCGGAAGTGGATATTTTATGTGTGGTTTTCGCACATCTTCAAATGCTTTATTGGCGATCAAAGAGAGATTATTAGATCAAAGCTTCTAGAATATTAATTTCTTGCTTTGCAGGTACTTCTATATTTCATGTAAGCAAATCTGTTTGGTCATCATAAAACTTTGTCCGGAAGCCTATTCTTAGATTTCGGAATGCCCTGAAATGAATTAAGTTAATCCCCACAAATCTATAAACTCACCTTTTCTTTTCTTTTTTTTTACTGTATTGGGACTTCAGAAATTATTTTTTGGCATACGTGGGACCAATATTACAATTTTTTGTTAACCCTTTAAAGAATAATTTTTTCTAGTAATGGTCTATTAAAATATTTTTGAGATTGAGCTTAATTTTTAAAAAGTGATTCATCAAGCTTATTAGATATCATTGATTTTATTTGTTGTCTGATTTGATTAATTATAATACAAGATATTTTATTATGATATGATGTATGGGAACAAATCTTTTAGAATTAGAAAAATGAGAATGTTTCAAATACACTTTGTGAACTCCGGGCTTCTCCAAATAAAATTGGTTTGAAGATGACGACAAGAGAAAATTTTAAGCTTAAAATGGGAAAAAGAAATCTAGATAAAACACTGGATATCTTTGAAACTAATATTAACAAACTTTCTTAGCAACCAATGAAACCAGAATTGCAGATCTACTACAGAAGAAACGTTAGCAAATATCAGGATAATAGGATTTCCCCGAGGAAACATACGATGCAACTATGGTTGAGTTTAAATTTTTGTACCCAACCGGATAGCTAGAACCAACCACCATCTCCAACTTGAAAGCTTCCCATCTCCCTATCTGAAATGCCTCCCAGAGAGATGATATTAGGGAATAACAGGAACTGTTATCAACTCCATTTGCACTTGAAATATTATTCCCATAATATGGTTACAATAAACGCGAAATAGATCAAATAGTTTAGCCAAAACTTATGGGAAATGAAAATACGATATCAATAAAGATGGAATATTAGTATGATTATTTACTATTTCTGGTTAAAAAGATGGGCGATAAAACAGTGAAAAAAAAGGGGGGAGGGTTGTGAAAAAGAGAAATTTTTATTCTAAATAAATGCGTCTTTCTTCACAAACTCGTTTATCTTTTACATCTTGACGAAATTTCAATATAAGTATAAAGAATTTATCAATACTGTGATAAAATAAATAAAAAAAATTCGGATATAAAATAATTTTGAGAAATAAAGATTTACGTGATTGAAACAAATGATACTTTTATTTGGAACCATTGCTGAAAGTTATTCAAAAATCAGTTATGAAAGTTAAAATTATTAAAAAAAACAACTCTTGCAAACATCTATTATTATCATTGGATAGTTAGAAAGAGGAAATTCGCTTTGTTGCATTCACGTTGACATTTATTCCCAATTTCATGCCAAAATACATAAAATGAATATGCTAATTACATTTCATTGCGAATTTACAGGTATTTAATTCTAAATTCTGTTGAAGATTTCCTCATGTCGGGATGTTTTGTGGATGACCTTGAGGCATTATGATGGTCGTTTGGAATAGCGGTTTTCCTTGACATTCTTATTTTTGTAATAATTTATATTCATGACATATTTCAGACTTAGCAAGTAAAATTCATTATTTTTACAGACGTATAGTACGTTTCCCAATTCAAAGTGCAGAAGCAGGTATGTTATATATCAATTTAGAATTTCTTTTCTTTTTTTTAATATGACACTGTAAACGGATAAAATCAGCCATCTAATTTTATAGATAAAAAATTGAAACTTAGTACGCATAGACGAATGTAAGAAAAACGTTTTAGTCTTTGACACTTTTGCTTTATGACAGAGTATAAAAAAAATCAAACTCTTCATCTTGTCCTATTTAAAGAAACATTGCAATTGAAAGTAGTACATATCTAAATGTAATATTTTGAGAAATAAAAGCTTTTAGGAGAGAGGCACAATGTATACATGCACATTTTGCGATAGTATTACATGTGTATACATTATCATTACTATTATTATGCATTTTTAAAAACAAGATAAAAATAGGTCAATCAATCCGAAAAGGTTATTATGCTTCGATATATTAAATTAGAAGTTCAACTTATTTTTAATTTATTCTCTACTTCTTGAAATTATCAGTTGATATTTCAACAGATAATTTTTTATTGATTTAAAAAAAATTAACTATCAAATGGACCTAAATTTTAATTTTTGAAATATTTACGATGCATTTAATGGGCAGATCCGAAAAGTCGTGTATGAAAAAGGTCATTTTTCTACTACTCAGCATAAATTTGAAGGGGCGTGATAATAGATATTTGCTGCATCTATGAATTTGAAAATTGTAATATTTAATTATTTTATTTATCATTAAATAAGCTTTGGCTTCTTATCTACAATTATGACATTATAGAATAATTACGATTAATAAAGAAACATGCTATAATCAAATTTACGATGATATGCTTTTATAAATGTTTTAAAATGAACCATTTAAACATTCATAAGATTTCATGAAAGAAACAATGAAATTTCTAAAATATAAAATTTATAATTCGAATTTGTCTGTCATAAAAATTTTTCATGTTCCTTAAATTTGTTTTATTAAGAAATTATTAAAATATCCTCTGTCATTCTAATTTTATTTTGCTTGATTTAAAGTTTAGTTTAGTTATATTAACGTCCCATTTTAAAGCCCCATTAGGGCTATTTCGGGATGGATCTCGTCATTTTGTACCACGGTCAGATGACGAGGACGACACAAGGGTTACATCGCATCTTTCATTACGAAGCTGCCGAAATGATTGGGCTGATGATAACGAACCAAAATATTGCATCACACTGCAAGGGGAAAGCAGCTTTGGCCTGAAGCAGTAAATCAGAGGGAATGGTCTCCCCAAAACTTTCTCGCATACTTTTTAATAAAGGTGTTCTCCCAGAGATTGCTTTGCATGCCATTGGCGATATGTGTCTACATTGCAAATATTAAATTTTATCCATCTAGCTCTGTTCATTTTCAATTTTGGAGTTAGATTATATTTGAACAGTTGAGCAGACAGACTTCCGCCGAATGAATTTGGCTGTGTGAGAATTATACAAATTGAATGTAAAGAAAATCTCATCCAACTAGTTCAAAGCGTTTCCGAGTTTTCTTTGGGATATACAGACATCTTTTAAAAAACTTTGCTTTTGGATACAAGGAGGTCTAAAAATGGGGATTCTTTAAAAACTCGAATTCGAATTTTTTGACGATTACAATACTTTCCCTATACTTCATTTATGAGAAAGTAATAAAAAGTGTGTATTGAGTAGGAGTTTTCTTGTAAGGGGTAAGATGCCAAATGTAAATGGCATCATTTATTGCATCAGTCCAGAAGTTCAAAATGAATTTGGGTTTTCGTTCACTCTGTGATAAGTTCTTTCTGCTAGTCCATTCGCTAGGGAGTGAGAACGGCAGACTTTACTCTGCGGCTACCGAATTCTTGCAGAAATGTTTCAAAACTTTGAACGAACTATTCGTGGTTCATTATTAGATCGCAGAGCTTTCATTTCCTTTCTAGTCTGATTCTTCACTGAAACCTCACGGCGTATGAGAGCTGCCATTACTTTATTTTTAATTTTCAAGAAATTTATTACAACATAATGTGATTTATCGTTCATTAAAGTAACAAAATGGCGTGAATTTGTGAGTGGCGGGGCTTGTAGTAGTAAACAGACATTTCGAATGTACGAATTTTTAAAATGCTGCAAGTTTCTATTTCTTTTATTTTTATTTATATATTTATTTTTATTCATTTATTTATTGCTGATTAATAGTCTGTTTTCAGTGGTGCTCTTGTGGTAGTGGAAATAAATGTTGTTGTTTCTTCTGGAATTTTTAATTTCGAAATTTAGTAATCTAGATTTCTACATAAGATGATGAAGAGGAATTTTTCGAAGAAATTCATCTGAAAATATTCTTATTTATTTATTTTTTGTTGCAATAAACAAGTCCTTGGACTAGTTGAATAATTATTACCAAATTACTTTCCAAGTGCAAAGAATTAAATTGCATGTAAATTCAATACACACCAGACATTCTTAAAAAAAATGTTTTTTTTTTTTTTGTTCTCAAATTTTGGACTGCAACAGGAATAGGTTAACCGGTTGCTGTAAGATTTTTGTTCCAGACAAGTTTAACGAAACAATTTATTTCCTTGTTAATGTTTCAAAATATTTTTCATCATTATGGATATGAGAGGTCTTTCCACTAAATATCAGGAAGTTGTTTTTTCTCCTTGTGAGTTCTATTAAATCCACGGGAGTGCACCTCGTAATTGAGGATGAGAAGCTTCCGGCATGTTGGTTGGTTCTCGCCAACCTTGTGAGTACTCGAAAAGGTGGGCGTCTAGCTCCTCCCATCGATGGTGGGATGCACTTCCTTAGGGACGGGTTGTACCGTGATCGGTAATGGCCTTTAGCACTCAACCACAGTTTCCGCAAGTGTTGCTGTTGCGGTGGACCGGTCATTGAACTTTTTCCGGTCGGTCTGAATAGCCAGTTTGAGGTTTGTGGTTGTGAGTGCAGTTAAAGAAAATAATAAATGAGGAGCATTTTGTAGGTTTCAAAAAGAAAGAATGATTAGAAAAGGGCCGCTTTCAGCTGACTATTTCCATATCCATTTAGATGTGCATAATTAATGGAAATCGCACATCAGATTTCTAAATGACTTTTGGTTCGCTGCTTTATTCTGATTTGCGTCCTAGTTCTCAGAATATATTTTTAAAGGCTGCTGGTACATCTAAAGTAATCAGGAAGGTTGTAAAGGAATAAAATGCATAAAAGTTTTTAGTTGATTTCGAGTTGCATTTCCATCAGCCTTTAAAGAATTTAAAAAAAAAGTTTTTATAAGATCCAAAATAGCTCAAATGTCCTTCATTTTATGAAACAATAGTTGCTTCATAAGTAAAACTCTTCAGTAAGACTTTTAGATTCTAACCTCTAAACGCTTTCAGGTTATTTTCAACATCATTAAATGCAGTGTGCTATCTTAAATCAGTTCAGTCGGATTGATTGACAAAATGATGCCTGTGCCTGTTTCTAGATAATTTTCATTCTAGATCATTGCAACCCTATCCTAGGAATGGGTACAGGCTTTATTTGCTTATTCCACATTGTGCATGCGTTCATTTCTTATAAAGATAGTCGCAGTGACCCTTGTTCATTTCCCAATATGCATTAGTTGAGTCACCTTGAATAAAATCTTAATAGTTAAGGATAACCAAATTTACTTTCCTCTATATTTTCTCATATACGAAATATAGAGAAAGTATTGTAGTCGTCAAAAAATTTGAACTCGAGATTTTGGCGAATCTCCACATTTTAGACCTACCCGAATTCGATAAATACGCATTTTTGGCACAATGTCTATCTGCTTGTATGTGACAAAGATAACTCGAAAGCGCTTGCCGCTAGACTGATGAAACTTGGTATATGATCTTTATACCAAATTTATGGATTGGTTTCAGATTTTGAAAAAAAAAAGTCCGTTGAAAGGAAGGAAGTGTGTCCGCAGGCTCGAATGTAAGTTAACTCGGAAACTGCGAAACGAAGACCAGGCAGATGAAATTGAATGCATGGATTTAAAATCTATCAAAATTTGAGTCAAATTCACCAATGGATTGACCGTCTTTTGCTCTTGTTTTTAGAAACATCTTGATAACTTAAAAATGCAATACTTAAATATTTTAAATTTGCTCTGATTTTGTGAATACAAGTATAGTTCTGCATCAAATTTTTGTTTCAATCGGTTGCGAAAAATGTGTCAAAAACAGAAATTCTATTTTCGGATACTGTTAACAAAAAAAAAAAAAAAATAAATAAAATAAAATACTTAGGATTACATGGTAGATTGAGTAAAAATGCTAACTTCATACCTAGGTAAATATTTCTCAACTACTGTAAGCCAATGCTATGCAAGGCGTTCTCCTTTTTCACCCAAAGTTCATATCTTTTTGCAGATATCTTTATTAGAGAGTTCAGGGGGTAACATTGACACCGGTTTGAAAGTGTCTCATACTTCAAAATCTGAAGGCAAATGATTCATACGTTTATTAAACTGCTCAAAGGCAAATTTGACTCGGGATCAGATGCATTATTTGGATTTTCCGCAGAGTCGAAAGCATATGAACTATACGATACGAAAGGATGAAACGCAATCTCAGACGCTCAGTTGTCTAAAGATCAATTTTCTTTCTTCACAAGAATATATAAGTCCTAAGAATGAAACACAGACTTTTCTTTTAAACGAAAGAGGATATACAATTTGACATTAGAAATGCATTTAGCTGAATCGAAGTGACATCTCAAATGAAATAAAAGCCTGTGACACATCATAAAATACCAGTAAATTTGAGTTGGGAAACCAAGAACTTTGTATACTCGCAAAAAGGGAGGCTCAGATAAAGAATGTGACCATAAACAGCTACCCCGATCTGCTTGAAGGCACTTGGAAGAATCTAAATGGAGAAAAGCGCTTGCAACATTGGTCAGAACTAAGTTTGAATACTAAGAGTTCAAACATATCACTGTCATATCACTGACTCTCCGATCCGCCCGATGGCACATGGATAAAATAACTGAATGACCAGACCGCCGCAACAGCAGCACTACCAGGAACTGTGATTGAGTTCTAAGAGCCAACACCGGCCACGGTACAACCCTTCTCTAAGGAAGTACGTCCCGTCATCGATGGGAGAAACCAGATCCCCACCTTTTCGTGTACCCTCCTGGATGGCGAGAGCCAACTACCATGCCGGAAGCTTCTCGTGCTCATTCCGAGGTGCCCGATTTTGCCCTGCGCAACAAATGCAATGTATCAGAAAACGATAAACAGTCTTTTTGTCAACCTCCGAATTTGAATAAATACTTCTCTTCTAAGCTGCTAAAAAATGCAACTCAATCGCGAAGATTTTAAATTGAACTCCCTTATCAAGAGATTTCTATATGGAAAACTATGATTTTACAGGCAGTCAGTCATCATTGTGATCATGTTTTTCATTCCCGTTTAAGCATATTAATATTCGGCATTCTTTTCTGAATCAAAATAGTTTATTTTTTCTAAGATACTAATTATCTATTGAAATACCTGCTATTAATAAAGGGCTTGAGTTTTTATAAACATAAGATATGTTGTCATTTAATTGTATTAACGTACACTTTTAAGAAAATCTTTACTTAGAAGCATATTCGTATCCTTCTAGGTTTTAAGATATAATGTTAGATAAAATGCAATATTGTGTTTAATGATGAAATAATCGTTAAGGGAAAATGAGAATTAGAAGCCTTCTTCCTTGTGTTATTATGCATGCATAAAAGTTGAAATGATAGCTTTTTCTGGATATTACTTTAATTGCCTTCTGACTTTGAGTCGAACGTTGCTTTGTGAACAGAAGAACATATAAACTCCTTTCATTTGTCTTTAAGATCTTTCTTTTGGGTCTTTATTGGGTCTATATGTTTATTGATGAAATTTATTACTTTTATTACTGCCTGTAATACTCCTTATGCCACCCTAAACATTACATAAATATCCTCTGCACCTCAGAGAAAGTAAGTGAATGTTTTAAAACTCTTAATAAATTCCGCTAAAAAAGGCAATAGAAGTTTTTCAATTTTTATGTATTTGAATACCACAAATATAAATTTGCACAGTTTATTCGGATGTGTTATTCTGTCATTGCTATATTCAAATTTCTGCACAGAATTTCTTCTTTGAAATGACTTCTTTATTTATTAAAATTATCATGAAAAATTTAAGTACAATTATTGCAATTTAATATATTAAAATTTTTTTTATGTTTCAAATATATTTTTAGAATCAATTACAAAAATTTTCTTATGATTATTGCTGTTTTACTTATTTAAAATACTAAGTTTATTTATTAATTATGTATTATTGACCAAAACTGTTTAATATTAAAAATAAAAATTGAACTATCATTTTTCAAAATTATCTATTACTTTTTTTTATATCTCTTTTTCATATCCAAATTTCTTTAATTCAAATTTTTGGATAAATTTAATGTTTATTGACGCTCGTATTTTTAGATTCTGCTGGTTTGCTAAATGTTTTTCATAGATTTAAAAAATATATATAATTTTAAAATTGTCATAATATTGCCTGAATTTTTCACAGTGAACTTATTTAAGTTTTTAATAATTCTATTTCTCCCCTAAATTTCTGTATTGCTGCCTCATCGCGGCGGGGGAGTGTTCGTGGGCGGAATGGGCGATTACGTCGGCAGTAGGGATTGCAATACCGATATACAGGGATACCGAATACCGGTATTTTGAGCCATTGGTACAATTTCGTAATACCGGTATTCATAATATTCATAATTAAATACCGTCTTTTCGGTATTTACTAGAAATTTTTTAAATTGTCTCCACTATATGTTCAGGGATCGCCAACATAGCAAAATAGTATACGTTTCTGTTCTTATGACTCCCTAACGGGCGAAATTAATTAGACTGTGAATACAAAGTTGCATTGTACAATCAAGAGAAGTGATTATATACTGTTAGACAACGGATTGTAAAACCCTCCGCGCTTTTGCGCATGCGTTAGGATGGGTTTAATTCGACGAAATAGGGGTGAGAGGAAAGATAAAAGAGATGTTTAATTTTAACAATGAAGACTCGCGGTTTTATGAGACGTAAACATTACAGATAATTAGTAATATAGAAGGAAAAAGGTACTAATGCACAGTACAATATTTCAGAGTAATTTTTATTTAATATAAGGGACATAAACATTAAATTATGAAGAATAAATAAAAAATTTCTGTTCTTAAAATTTGGTAATTACTTTTTTACAAAATAATGATGATCGTTTTTATATTAAAATGTTTCTTTTTTATATATTATTAAATTTTTTTCAGGAATATTTTAATTCCCCGCTTTCTGCTTCATGGTCACAGTATTCAATGATATTATGTAATATTTAATGATTTATGTAAACTCCTGAAACCTTTTTTATCACTTTTGGCTTCACATATCAATACGAAATTTTGAGTTAAAATAAAATGCTGTCAGAATGAACAGCACACATCACTATCTGGAGAATTATATATTACATTGAAAAATCGCACAGAAAAAAAGTCATAGCGAAATTGAAAATGTCTAACAGTATTTACATAATTATAATGATTTTTAAAATGAAAATGAAAAAGAAGAAAAGAGACTAACCAATTTAAATCTTATCAAATTTATAGTAAATTTTCTTTAAAATTTTTACCGCAAACCTATCCACATTCAGAAGAATTCGGTACAGTTATCGAAGATTATGATGACACTAATGTCGATAGTGAAAAGGAATTGTCTCTTGAACAAAAATTAGAATTATCGCCAAATAAAAAAATTCAACAAATCAAAATACAATACAGAAATCAGCTATATCCAAAACCATCCGACGAGAAATCGATTTATTTGAAGATGAGGGATTTAGAGGTCAATACTTGGAAAAAGTATACCGCGCATTGCTAACAGTACCACCAACTAGCGTAGATGCCGAAAGAATGTTTTCGACAGCTGGTAATTTTCGCACAAAATTACGTTCCAGGCTTAATGACAGTAAAATTGATGCATTATGTTTTTTAAGATCTCATTTCAAAAATTTATAATTGTACCACAGACTGTAAAGTGATATTTACACTTTTAATAATTAAAATGTTCCTTTACTTTTTTTTGTGATTGTTTATATACTGTTATAATTTATAAGTTTCAAATTATTTTTTGTGATATTTACACCCTATAATAAAACTGGTAAATAAAACAAAGAAACACATGAGTTTTCTTTCTTTTTCTAAAATTTATACTACCGTTATTAAAACCGGTATCCCGGTATTAAGATTTAAAAAATACCGAATACCTGTATTTAACTTTTGGTGTGATATTGCAATCCCTAGTCGGGAGAGTATTCTCCTAGTAGGGTCACCCAAGGCGTGAAGGCCATTCCATTATGTTCAGCTAAATGCAATGCAGGCACGAGGCAAAGTCAGACTTCAGCCTTTGATGCTTCTAGGTCCTTGACCTAGCTCTTGGCTTTCGGGCTCATGGACTTGGTTTGATGTTACTGTCAACCAGGTGGGATAAGCCACAACAATAACATAATTCTATTTTTCATTTATTTTGTTTTTTTTATAATGATAAATCTTTTTCTCTATTATTACTAAGAGTTAAAAAACGGAAAACTCATATTCAAAAGTGTTTTTAGTTAAAAATTCATGAAATTTTGAAATGTTTACTACTTTTATTTTCAGATACAAATACTGATTTTCTTTTCCATCACCATATACAGTCATATCTATTAAATGTTTTTAATGCAAAGTTAATAAAAATTTTGAATTACAAATTTCAAAATTTCAAACATTAAAACGTTTGTTTAAGTTTTATCATGTATGTTCCATTTTCTTAATGTATCATGCTTTGTGAGTTGCAGTTCTTATTCGTTTTTTTGGAATAGTTTTACCCCATTTTGTAAATGATTTTAAATTAATAAGGGAAGTTTATTATATTACTAATTATACTCCCTATAAATGGCAATTCTTTATACCATAAAATAATTTGATATAATGCTTTGAAATAGTATGATTAAAATTTCTGATTTCATTGAAAAAAAGGTTACATCTAATTAATTCTAGCAATAACTGCATAATTTTGTATTATTTGTACTGAAAATAACAAAGTAAAAGTTTCTAAATATCATGAATTTTTAACTAAATATTCCCATTGAGTTTCATTGAAGTAATTTTAATATTGTCGATATTCCTATTCAATATTTTAACATTATTAATTACTATATATTGTTGTTGTTGTTATAGTTTTTACTATTATTAATAACCATTAGCATTATTACTAATAATTTTTCTATTATTATTACTAATATTACTCCTAAAATTAATTACTCCTAAAAATACATTAAAATGGTAGCAAACAGCTAAAATTTTAAAATGTGTATTGTGAATGAAAAATGAACCAAAACAGTTCATCTTTCATGAGGCTCAAAACTTTTATTTTAAGAGAAATGGGATTTTTGTTCCATTTTAAGCATTCGACACCTGATATAACCTTTTGATGATATAATTAATTTTCTTGTTTTATTAAGAGAAAATTATTTCGGTATTTTAAACCTGTTGTGTTTCCATCGGAATAATATAAAAGACTCCACTTGAAAAAAGAATTTAATTATATTTTGTATTAGCAATCTCGCTGGCAATTTTGGTTACATTTCATTTCAGATAAATAGATTGTTATTTTAATTTTTTATTTTAATTACCTTATTTAAGTTATATTTATTGTTTACATGATCATTTCTAATGGGAGTAATCCTATAACATCATAACGCTACTAAAAATGTACATATCCAGTTCATCTATCATTTAAACTTGGGATATTGTAACTCCCTTTATTTTGTAACTCATTTTGAAAACTTGAAGATATTAAATATAATAATTCTTCCTCAGATTTCAACAGAACATCTGACATGATAAAATCATCACAATCACCATAGCTAAATTATAGCGATTATCCATCTGACGCCGATTAAGCCTATTTTTGTGTTCGATTAAGCTTTTTGTTTGAAGCTTATTTCTTGATTTCTATTACATCTACTTTCTTTCTTCTGCACTGTTCAGAGCATTTTTAACTATATTTTGCATATTCATTAGCTACCTGAAAGAAACGTTGAATTCAAGGAAACTTTTAAAAAGTTCAAGAAAGTAGTCTGAATTTCGTGCCTTGGTTTTGTTTAAATTTGACTGTTGTCAATTGGCAATAAGTAATAGCATACATTTCTGTGCCACGTACGGTAGAGTTTTATATATAGATAGATAGATTTCTTCAGCTATTGTGAGCTGAAACAATATACACAAGATAGAAGCTTTAAAAATAAGTATTTTTTTAGTTAAAAATTCAATTATAGATTATCTTTAACAATAATAAAAAGGAATGTTTGTCTGTTAGCTCTATACTATTCTCTGACATTTAGCATAAAATATTGGGTAAATTATAATCAGCTAAATGTTCATGCCATATGTATGTACCTAATAATATTTAGTACTTGCCGCTTTTTGCGACCCGTTTGTTTACCGAGATTATTGCTTTATTACATATTAACAATAAAAAACAATGCCAATATAAAAGTAATATTTTTAATTACAGGAAAACACTTGAATATCGAGATCTAATGCAATAAATAGAGCAAAACAGTAATCTTTAAAAGCATTCATCCGACAGATTGATAATCAAGTTGCATTCATGTTTTATTAAATTACTTCCATCGCCAAGGCGACTGTGATAATGCATGAAAGAAAGATTAAAGGTGATTAAAGGTGATTTGCTGCTTATCAATCAAACTTAAAATGCAAAATGTTTCCAAAGTAAATCATATCCTATCTTTATGAAGTATTATCTTTTTTTTAAAAAAAAATGATAAATTTATCCTTTGAATATTAGCAGCAGCTTTTATTTCTTTTATAAAAGGGAGTGCAAACCATACACTTAAAGGAAAGAGAGCATTTGAAACAGTTGCTGAAAAAGAAATGAGCCGAATGGAGCGTTATCCTCTGGAAATGTCTCACCTTCCAGAATGTTTTCTAGAAAAAGCCAAGAAAGAACTCAATGAAGTGCCAGAACAACGAACTGAAGAATTAAGAAAATTCAAAGAGATGTTGTCAAGTCAGTTCATTCTTTCAAATCATTCTTTCATAAAAATTTTATCAATATTGTCAATATTGGCATATTTGGTTAATTACACACTCTCTGTCTGTGTGTGTGTGTGAGAGAGAGAGAGACAGAGAGAGAGAGAGAGTTATCTATTTCAACGATTATTGCGTTATAAATTTGATAGTTTTCCGATGAATTTTACATTTCCGGTACAATTTTAGCATTTCTTTTCATTAAAAAATAAAAGTTTTCAAAATAATTATTTTTAGTTCAAAATTCAATAATATATAAACTCTAATAACAATAAAAAGGTATGTTTGTCTGTTAACTCTCTACGAGACAGAACTATAACATTTAGCATAAAATACTTGGGTAAATATGTATATATTCAAATCAATTTTTATGCCGTATATATTTAACCAATAATATGTAATAATAGCCGCCTTTCGCTACTAGTTTGTTCCCGGAGATTATTGACTTATGAGATATTAATTGATTTATGAAATACTAGCTATTACCCGCGACTTCGTTCGCGTGGAAATTTTGATGTGTAGGTATGAGAACTAATGGTCTTATCAGCAGTTGGTAGTGTCGCTTTGAGAGAAATGCGCATTTGTTCCATAACTATAAAAACTCTGATGGTCGAAATTGATATCATTTTTATAAACGCATTGTTTCCAGTTTTTTCCATTCTTTATTTGTGTACGAAGTATTGTAATCATACAAAAATTCAAACTGCAGATGTTGAAGAATCTTCTTGCTTTATACTTGCGTGAATTCTAATAACACTTTTTTCGGAAACGTCAGAGGAAAACCGCTTTAAGTTAGATGGGTGAAATGTGGTAAGTGATCTTTACATCCAATTCGAAGATTCCTATCAGATTTTGAATAAAGATCCTTCAGAGGAAGTCTGTCTGCTCGAATGCACGCTAACTCGATAACTACAAAGACAGTTAGAGGAACAAAATTCGGTATAAAGAATAAACATCCGTATTCAAAATCAGACTGTCAGAGTTTGAGCTACATTCAAAAAGGGAACAAGGTATTGTATGTCGGCCTGTACTTTTAGAAACATGTAAACGCGATAATTCAAAAATGGATGAAAGATAGTATGGGGGTTTGTGATTAGAAGCAGAGTTTTGTGTCAAATGTTTGTTTCAATAGGTTGGGAAAAACGGACCTAAGTCACAAATTCGATATTTGGATATTTTTAACTGTCTACCAGGGATTGATCACCAGAAAACTCTCCAAGAATACGACAGATGCAGTAAAAATGCTAAATTCTAATGTACGCCAATGGTATGCAAGTCATTCTCTGCCTTAAGTAGGTTTTGCATTCAGCCAGCTACAATCCATCCACTCTGTACAGAAGAGTGCACCCAGAAAGTGTACAATAGCAAATACTTGTCCCGTCAAGAAAGGAACTTACTATTGCCCGCTCTCTCATTGTATGCATAGTCTTATTTCTGCGCATTCGAGACCTATTAGATGGATTGTAACTGACTATTCAGCCCTTACCCAAGGTACACATGTTTTGTGGTGATAGGGAATATAACACCTTTATTAAACAGCATGCGAGAAAGTTGCGTGAAGACCACACCCATTGGTTTAGTACTGTGTGCCCACCACGAGAGCACTTCCAGCCACATGTCTATGTTTACGGCGGCCATTACAGACACAAGTTTCTGCAGAGAAGATTCATTTCGAATAGGAGGAATTGAGCAGAAATCTGAAGGGTTCTTTCTTTTTCTAGGAGTTCATTTGAAGTGATAAAAAAAGTTGTTAATAATTCGTCTTCTCGCTTTAGCCACAGTGGCGCGCGTCTTTATATTCGCTTAGCTTGCTTCTTTTATATTTTATTAATCTTTTCTTTGGTTAATATTAACTGCATTTCATTATTTAATTTGTTTTCTTGTCTCAAATTTTGATATTTTTTTTAAATGCTCTATCAATTTAAGAAACGGGACACTTTGAAATCTCTAGAACCTGAACGAACACTTGAATTATTTTGGAATTCAGAATACTTTTACATATAAACTTTTTGAAGTAAAGTATGTTTCAGAAATATTTTGCATATTGAAAACAGCTCACTATTGTTTTCATGTTAAATTGGACAAATCACCTCGCTTTTGCTCCAGAGAATTTGATATTAATTATTTACATAAATTTAATAATAATGAAATGAGAATGATTAATTTTTATCATGTATGATTCTACTTTAGATTTTTTACTTGCATATTTTCTTACGGTACAATCGTTAGACATACGAATTATTTAGCTTCTCCATTTGATTTGCGTTGTTCTTTGTATATATATGGCAGAAATATGAGCTATCTTTAAGATTCTGAGTATTCAAATAATTTTGAATTTAATGAATCATTTTTTGAAGTTGTTTTCAAAAATTAAATATAATAATACAAAATATCGTCTGTTTGAAGCTAAACGTGCCAATTTAAGAAATTTGAATGAATTTCTACCTACACGAAATGAAATCCTCCTACAGTAAACTGTTTCTTTAGTGACCGCCGTAAACATAGACATTTGACGGGAAGTGTTATCCTGGTGAAGACACAGTAAATCATACACAATGTTTTACGCTTTTCTGAATAGGGAAATTTTAAAGAAACTCTGTATTCTTTTTAATATCATAATGAATCTTAAAAAACAAAATTTTATATATTGATGTTTTCCACTTTTTTTCTTTCTGTGTAGCTGATAAAACCTTCACAGGCATAGATTTTGAGGATGACTTCTTGTGGCTCTTTTTAAGACATGCGAAACACGACTCTTCGAGAGCTCTGACACATCTTCGAAATTTTATCAAATTTCGAAGAAATTGCAGCCATTTATTCCAAAGCATTGAAGAGGACTTCTTTAATTCCTGTCCCTCAACTCAGTGTTTTTCTATACTTCCAAAAAGAACTTCTGATGGGTGTTCAGTAATTTTAGTAGAATTAGGTAAGTATATTTCAATTATTTTTTCAGGCGACTTTTAGATCGCAATGACCTAATGGGCAGGTCTTATTCTCAAGGATTGTAAGTTCGAAACCAAACTTTTTAAAAGTCCTCGCTTGTGAATGAGCCTAGTACGCATCATATCCTACATCGTGGGCCAGGGTCCCTTCTCCCATGGGGTGCAAAAGTTAGCCTAGAATAATGAGAGAGCAGGCAAAATTCTCGTCATTTTACCATAGTTCAAGGTTTTCCAGTTAACCATTAACTTGGGAGGTGCGGTCTATGAGACCGCAATTTCTTTACACTCAAATTAAATTTTGTAATGAAAGTATAGTATGAAAATCATCCAATATATTCTGCAGATATTTTTCTTGATATATAAATATGTTTTAGAAATTTTTCAAAATATATCATTATTGAAAAAAGTAATTGCGTTTGAACATAAATTTTTTTTCCCAAACTATATACTACCACAAATAATATTCTTGAAAAAACATGTTACTTTTTACCTTTTAAATCATATTTATTTTTCTAGTATACAAAGGTATTTAGAAAACAATATAATGGAAAATTCAACAATTGTACGAAAAATAAAAAAAATTGACAATGGATAAAAGTCATCATTTTTTTAATCGGCATTATTTCTACTCAGAAACTTGTAAATATTCGTCGCAAGGTTTTTGGAGGCATATTATACGGGTTAAATACTAGTATAAAAATCAGTCTATAAGTTCAGTTGATAATTATCTTCATTTATTTATATATTTTAGAAATTTTTCAAAGTACACTAATACTAGAAAAATTAATTATATTTGAACATACATATCAGAATCAATTGAATGCGAACTTTTATCTAAAAAAATCTTCTGTACAATTATCATCATCATTAAAATCACTTTCTGCTTCATTTAAAAGTTTCTGGAGATCTGCTTCAGAACTAAGAAACAGTAGGTTGGAGGATATTTCGAGGATCGGGTTTTGTAGCTATCTGCTAAGCTTTGCATAATACTGGACCACTGAAAGTAAAGTGCCGTCTCACAGACGTCGCGTAAAGAAATAGCCGAAATATTTACAAAAGCTTCCGCTAAACCGATTGCAAAAGCGCACGTGTAGTAAAAGTTACAAAACAAGAAGCTGCAGCATCAATCCACTGGATTGAGCTAAAGCTAAAATAGTCCATCCTTAGATGTCTGAGATACCGCAACTCCCCACTTAAGGGTTAATTATGAAACTCGTCCAAAATCCCTTTCATTTTACTTTCAAACGGGGCTTCAACATAACTCCTTTCACCACGGTTCAAAACCACAAGTTTCGTTTCAAAATCATTTTCAATCTTACTTTCAAACAGAACATTAGTAGAATAAAATCACATCATATCTCTGAGTTTTTATCTCATGAAATATTGTTAATTTAATAAGTCAGAAATGTTCATCTCATTATGCCGCCATTCATTCACACGTGTAGATTTCACAAATGGCCAGTCTTCAAAATATTTTTATTTATGCATAATGAGATAAATAAAGTCTATTTAAAACTTGCGATCTATTGCTGCCATTTATTAGCTTCGCAATATTCATGTTATTTATTGTCACGGTGACAAGTTAAAATAAATTTGGTAGAGTTTCCCCAGGTATCGTTGTTTTTCCAAAGTAATCTCTTGCTACGTGTTTAAGGACTTTTATAGTTATGACACGAGCCGCGTTTTCAGCACAATCGCTAAGAAGCCGAATCTCGAACTCCTCATTCACATGCATAGATTTCGCAATTTCAAAAGAGGGGGCTAAAAAAGTCGCACAGAGTTACATCTGGTCTATAATGAAGATACAGCTTAAATTCAATATTTTATGATACCAAATATCGTTTAATAGGGTTGAATGAGAATAGACAGTGTCAAACTGTGGCATTTACACATGCTGTACGATAGCAGAGAATGAAAGGGAATATTTTGTCCCTGTGGCATTCATCATCGTTGCGAGGCTGTTTTGATATGGCCCACTGATTGATGGAAAGAATGCATCATTGAAAATACTGAGCTAGGACTTCATTTTTCAGCTTCTTCACAACATCAATGTAATGTTGTCTTCATTCTGGCCGCATGTTTGGTATAAAAATGCCCATGTCCATACATGTAAGAATTTGAACGTACTATTTAATATTTTTGAAGGTCAGAGGATAACACGATTCGAATGAATGCTCAAATGTCGTAATTTGCTCTTGGCTGCTAGAATGCAAATATTTTTTTTCGGAAGCTAATATCTGATAAAGATTGTTTCGGTGCAAAAGAAAGGGTGCCTCGAGCTGGTGGAGGGAGTTATTATGACTAATTATTAATTGTAACTAATATTATAAGAGTTATTATGACTAATAGTTCTTATAATCATAAAACATTCCTTTAAATACAACCCTCTTTTATAAATGCGGTAAAATATATAACACGAATATATACGTAAAAATAATATATAAAAAATAATATATACGTAAATAACAATATTTAAATAAATGGAAATTCTTAAACTGGCTAGTTAATTCCTTTTAGAGCTTTTTATGCTCAACAGAAACACCGAAAAAGAGAAAAATACATTATAAGTTTAACAATTTCATATGGATAATAGATAGATAGTAGAATCATATAGATGAATATTCTACAGTCTTCTCTCCAATACTGCTGTCAAAGTGCGTTAGTTGCTCTGCGTGAAATAAAAGATAACTTTTAGAAATGAAATACTATCGATATTAGAAGAGGTATTTTAAACATTTTCCCACAGCAAAAATTTTTTTCGTGAGCTTGCGTTTTGAAAATAATGAACAACAATTAATAGTAAATAAAGATCACTTTTAAAAAATGCTCTACCGAATTGCAGCAATTTTATAAATAAATATACAAAAGTATAATAACTCTTACGTGTATTAATTTTATTCTCACATTTAAAATTTTTTTTATTCTTCAGTCACTGTGGCATACATTTTTAAAAGCGATTAAAGACTATAAAAAATATAACTAAGAAAATTTATTTAAAATTTAATTTTTAATTTAAAAAATGTCGATTTTTTTTTGTTACGAATTTCTTGTTAAAACTTGCCCACATCAAGAAAAGAATCCAAATATTATTATCACTACATAATAATTGAATTATTCAGAAAATATAAAATGACATTTCATCATTGCATCGGATAGCCAGTGGCTCTGAGAATATTGTTGGCCAATTACGATCTACATACACTTACGATGCTATTTTCCAATCTTTGTAACGAAGAAATAGAATTTTTCTGAAAATATATAAATTGAAACCGGAATGTATAAAAAAAATTTCTGCAATATGAAATCGTTGATTTTTTTTTGCCAGCAGTTTTCTCATGAAAATATTACATAAGTTTAAAAAGGATGTTTGCTGGTGATTATATCACTATTGTTTCATATTATTTTACAGTATTTCAGATTATGTTTGCTCGTATGCCGAATAACAACAGTTTTAATGTGATATCTGTAATTTTTATCTTTTTATAATTTCTTAAAATTTTGTTTACTATAAAACCAGAAAATAATAAAAGTTTCACCGAATGTTTCGTCATGGTAATCTTTTATTAAAAAAAGCATACAATTATGTTTATTTTGATTGGCATCAAGTATATTAATTAATAAGACTATATAAAAAATAAGCACCAATAATTTGAATTCAATCTAATTTATTTGTTTCGCATTATATATTATCCTAAGTAAAAAAGGGTAAGAATAATTTTTAATTACTGATACTGCAAAAACTTATTCATGAATCTTCATTTTGAGAAATTTTAGTCAAACTCTCTGTGATTTTCTTTCACATTTTAAACAGCTCTTCATATTGCAACATATCAACAATCCAAAAATAAATATCTGTATTATCTGCAGCTCACTAAATAAAGAAATTCAAACAAAAATAGATGTTTAAGTCATATTATAATATAATGTACAAATCACAAACGAATACAAATTGAATTGCATGAAAAAAAAATAACTGAGTTTGATGAAACGGAATCAGAAATTTTAAAATGGAGGATACATGATAACATCTTTTTATAAATTTAAGTAAATATATATCAAAAATAGATTTCGATTTCTTTTTTTTTGTTGATATTTTTAATAGATAGATTTTATTAGAATCCACTGAAACCGAAAATCGAAAGTTTTGAGTTGAGGAACAAGCCAAAGTATCTTAAACATAATTAGAACTATTATTTAAATCAAATATAAATAAATATGAAAAGATCCTTTGTCTCTTATCGGGATAATTAAAGGTTATTATTATTAATTGGTTATTGTAGTTATTGGGGATATAATATTTTAATAATATGGAGAAGAATGTTGCTGAGACATTTTATATCACATGTATTCTATATGATTGAAGATCCTTTCGATATTATTCCAAACATTCCTTCATGTTCTTAGTTAATCATTTACTGTAATGTCTCCGTGTGTGCTTTTAATGTTTTGCAATATTCGCTGCATAAATCTCCCACAATATATATAGAACAGACATTTCTAGTCTCCTCTGGGCCATCGCTTTCTTTGCAAGAAAAAACATTCCAAAATTCCCTAATATATAAAATTCAACGACAAATAATGAAGTACTGTTGCCCTTGGATTCACTGCAGCACCCATGGAAGATTCCAGCACCCTCTAGTGTTGAAGACAAATTGCATGTGAAAAGTTTGATTTTGTGTCTTTTCACCAAGGTCCGCTCTGCTGCCATATTAATTTCTAATATTTAGATCTGGGAAAAATCTTAATCCAACTCACGCATCTTGAATGGCCATTTTGTCTTTAATGCAATTGGCCCATTTACCATCAGAGAAGCTGGTAACCCAACCAATCCCTCACTGATCATTCGACAATCACGGTTACAGTATGCACGGTCGAATCATTTCATTTCTCATCTTCTGGTTCAATCAATCGCAGAATGATCTTGGAATGAAATCAGCAAATAAAATTTTGTTTTCCATATAAGTAAAAACTTGTAAACTATTAAAATCATAAATAACTCTAATTATTTTAATAATAATTTCGATAATTAAATAAAATTTATCTAACTAAATTCTGAATTTGACTGTCTTACTGTAGGTAAATGGGACCCGGAAGAGTTTTCGTTAGAACATTTCAAAAGAATGTTCCTTTTTGTGATCATGCAAACACTCAGAGATCCAGTGACGCAAATCAATGGATTTAAGATCATTCAAGATTACAAGGACACTAATATGAAGCATCTGAGGACCTGCACTCCCCAGAATATCTACTTTGAATATCACGTGGGCTTGGTAAGGCATCTCTTCATCTTATCATAAATATAATTATTAAACTCTAGAAGTCTTCAGTCATTTGGACTTTTCTGTGGGTATGGTATGGAAGCTTGGAGAGGGGGTGGTCCACTCAGGTGTCGTTCTCGTCATCTGATCGCGGTTCAAAACTATGAGACCCGTTACGAGGTTAAAATAATCCTAGCGTTGCTTTAAAACCGGATGTTAATATAATTAGACTAAATTAAATATGTGGATATATGGAAATAAAAATATGAGAGTGATATGAAAAAGCTGATTTCAAAGCAGAGAATTTAGAGATATTTTAAATTTAAAAATGAATCAATTAAGAGTTAAATTTGAATCGTTCAGAAGTTTTATACATCTAGAAAATTGTGGTAAAAAATAATCTGAAAATTTAAGTCAACCAGAATATATATATACGTATTTACTTTTATAAAGGTTTTGATTCGAGTTATTTTAATATGAATCACACTTATTACAATCTAAGAAATAAATGTAGCCTCAAGCTTCAATTGGAAGAGTTACCTTGTTGTGCAAATAGGGAGTTGCGGTCGCAAGATTTTTTTGCATCGTATGCTTCAAATTCCGATATCCTTCCTCTTGTGGAAGCTTGGAGTGAGAATGCCAGCTCAGTCGTCGTCATCTGACCGAGGCTCAAAATTACGAGATCCGTCTTCAAATAGCATTAGTGTTGCTTTAAAAGAAACTTAATCAAACAAAGGAACAGAAAAAAACAACTGTCACTGTTCATTCTAAAGACGGATGACTGTGTTAATGTTCAAAAGGCCAGACTATTTAACCAAAAATTTGGAAAAGTATAGATTGGCATCCAGTGTTCCCTTACGCACACTATTGGTAGAAGTGTTCATTTTCAAATGCCCATTTGATCATCTCTAATGAGATGTGAAGTTACACAAATATTTGTCCCATTCCTGGATTTTAAGAAACGGATATGCGCTTTTTGAATGAAACTGCTGCCTGATGCTCTCGATCATCGCAGTTGGTGGTGTTTCAAGAGATATCCGATTTCTTGGCCATCTGAGTCTGTGTTCTCGCCATATGCACAGGCTTTAATCACGTGATTTATAATTCATGGTGCAAACTTAGAAAGAAGGTAAAGCACAAATATACGAATATTATTTCATTGGAAACCCAAGTCGCAATCCATTTCTTTAGTCATAAAAATAGGGTGCCTCAATGCAACTGAAGCAAGATTATTATCTTCTATACAAATGAAAACCGTTTAATGAAATTATCAATTGTGGTACATTTATTTAAAACAACTCTTTATTGTAATAGGAATGTATGGACGCAAATGATGCGGTAAAGCAAGCACAGGAAATAAGAGACGAAAAGAAAGACAATGTTGTCTTTGAATGAAAAGGGAAAAGAATAGAGAGTTTGAAGGCGCAATGAATTGAGTATGGTGAACGAGTCTTTTGGCCACTCCGATCTCCTGACTTATACTGCCTCGCTTACTTTTAAAGGGCACATCTCAACAGTCTAGTGCATGAAATGATGTCTAATGTTGAAACAGCTGAGAGTCTCGTTTGTCGAACTTCCACAGCTTTTTAAGTGTGTGAAATACTTGTCATTTTGGGCAGTGTATGCCAGTCACTCCATCGACGCTGTCAAGTTTTTACAGCTTTTCGGGATGCAGATTTGAGTAGTTTTCGTAAACACGGCACTTGTCAACGACGTAGTCATTAAACGCTTTGTCGTTCATTTACTCTCTTATTTACGTCACTTGCATCCATATAATCTTCTACAATAAATTATTTTTGAAATATATATACCGCTGTTGAAAATTTCATTAAAATATCATCACTAGTTAGAAATTAGAAACAGAGTTGAATTTTGAGTCACCCTGTATTTATAAATAAACAAATAGTTTGAAACCTGGTTTCCTATGTGAATCCTTATTCTCTATCTCCCCTCCACCGTGAATTTGGAACCAGCCTGTATATTCTCATATTCGTTAAGTTTTTATATCAGCATATTTCATATAAGCATCAAGTTACTTATTACCAACATCAAAGCATCCTCATTTTGAAAATTTTCATGATTTCTTTCTGAAGTATTACAAGCAAATGGATTTTTGTTGTTGTTTTATCATATTTTAAAACTTTTTTTTTATTTTTATATACAAAAGGGTTTTGTAAATGATTTTTCTATCGATTTTTTTTGATAATTTCTGTAAAAGAATAAGAGAAAGAAATAAAATTTTGTTTAACATTCATTTTAATTTTGATATTTTTAATTCAATTGGGAAGAATTTTACTTATTTATTCTTAAAATTAACTTTGGCTCTTGGCTCTAGATAAGAAAATAGATGTTAATTTAGAGTGCTCAGATTGATGTCTTGGATAAAGAGGATTTGTTATATAGGAAAAATATTTCAGGGGAGAGAACTGGCAATAAAATAATCTCGAACTAATATGATTCTTTTAATTCTTTAACTTTAAACTAAAATATTTATTATTTATAGAATTGTGTTCCAGGACGATATAGAGAAATCCACTTCATCAATGGATCTATGGTCTTAACGCTTTTTTGGTCTATCGCAAAACTCATCTTTCCAAAGAAGATAAAGCAAAGAGTGAGTATAAGTATGAAAAAATGACTTAATACAGAATAGTTCAATTATTTCTTTCTCTTTCTGTGTGCGTGTATGTGTAGCAAAATTTTAAGGTCCATAAGCTGCTTTTAACTTCTTTCAACGCTACCGACGAAATATCTCATCTTTCAGATACTTCCAATTGAATTGTAAAAGTTGAAATTAAATTGGTATTATTAAAAATATTTTTTTAAAAATCTTAACACATTTATCGTTAAAGATGAATCAGATAAAGACAAATATCAAATATCAATGAAAGTATCTGAAAAACGAGATATCTTGTCGTTAGCGTTGTAAGTGTTAATTTCGAAAAATCTATGTTGATAATTCAGAAGAATATGTGTGTGCGAGCGCGCAAATAAAGAAATAAGGTGCACCTAATTTTTCAGCAAGTACTTGTTGCGAATCTGGAAACATTGCGGTTTGCTTTATATAGCGAAAAACATCAGACGTCATTAGCGTTTATAAATAGAAATTATTTGTGCCATTTGGATTAATTATCTTTTACTTACCGGGGGCACCTCGTAATTGAGGATGAGAAGCT
Organism: Argiope aurantia; assembly: GCA_026543865.1. Lineage (NCBI taxonomy): Eukaryota > Metazoa > Arthropoda > Arachnida > Araneae > Araneidae > Argiope > Argiope aurantia. Next base: position 42,019 of record JAPMOR010007539.1, read on the forward strand.
TCCGGCATGCTAGTTGGTTCTTACCACCCTTATGGGTACCCGAAAAGGTGGGTGACTGGCTCCTCCCATCGATGACGACAAGTACTTCTTTAGGAAAGGGTTGTACTGTGGCCGGTGTTGACCCGTAGGACTCAACCACAGTTCCTGGAGACGTTCTAGAGGTCAGATGGTTTCACCTCTGCAGCTACTGAATTTGGCACATGTATACTTTAGAGGTGCACCTCGGAGCGACTTTTTAAATATTTTTAATTACAATTTTAATCAATTAAAAATTAAGTGAAATTTCGGTGCTTCTTCGCGATAACTTTCGCAAATATTATTGCACAAAAATAATGCTTATGTTAAAGTTCAAAAATTTATCTTTTTAATGAAATCAATGTTTTAACTTATACATTAAATCTAAATTCTTCATTAATTTTTTAAAAATATTTTAACCATATTTTTCAACAATTTATTTCTCACAAAATAAAAATAAAATTTAATATATAAGAGGAAGATCGTGTACAAACTATATCACGCGTTGCAAACACGTTAAGAAAAGCTCAAATAAAAAAATAAGTCAACTATTATTGCAAATTAAACATATGAAAATGTAATTTTTAGCACATGTATGTATAAAACGAATTAAATATGAAATATCACATTTCTATTAAGTAAATGCAAAGAAACTTTTTTCTGTGACCTTTTACCTAATCTATATTTTTTGTAAGTAAAAAAAAGTTTTATTTAAGGCAAACAGGGTTTTATACAAGATATCCACTCTAATCAGGGCCCAACTGATAGCTAATTTGTAAACATTTAGTACAAATTATCATCTGCTTACAAAATGAGCTAAATGAAGTAAATAATTCTATTTTAAATAATTTGTGCCAATAAATGCTCTGATGAATAGGGACTTTCACATTTTTTCATAGATCCTTTTCTCTGTTAATCATATTTAACAATGCTTGAAATAGGCTTGAATTTTATATGCTTGAAACGTTAATATTTTTAATAAAAAGAGTTGTATTCCAATCAATCCTTAAAACTGATTGATTTTTTTGAAATTTTGAATGCCACTATTCTAGAAAAAAAAGGCAGATTAGACCATTTCATTGACAGTCTAAAATATAATATCCCAATCGTCTCCCAGAATTTGGCAAGAGTGATAGGCCTAAGATAATAAAAATGTAAATTGTTCTAAATTTCTAATATTTAAACTTCATAAATCGATCCTATTTGATCGCAGAAGATATAAATGCTTACTTATTTATTTAAAAGTTGGTGTCAAAATATTTCGCAGAATATGATTCCTCAAAACAAAGGATTGTCTAAAATTTGCATAATTTAAATAAAGGCATAAAATTTTTCCTAATTTTCAAAGTATATTTATAGACCGATAAAAAATAAAATATTATTATTGACACCATTTATATCCTTTTGAAAGTAAAATAAAAAAATTGAATTTTACGATGAATCAGAATTTTTTTTTGAATAATTCTTTGAGATATTATACAAATCATGAAAATTATTCTGTAGTACTCAAAAAACTTCAATGCCGACGAACGACTCTACTTTCATTTCTCATAACAAAAAAAAATTATTGGTTTCAATAAAATTGTTTTATATTAATTGCAGTTTCATCTTTTCCACTTTAATTTAAAATTCAAATTTAATAGGCATCGACAATCAAATTGGAGAGAGATACATAGTACAATAAACAAAACGACTTAAAACCTGCATAATAGTATAAATGTATGATTATTAAAATGTTAAGCTTAAAAGAATTTTGCTGAAAAAAATCTATTTAAAAACAAGTTACATAAAACACCTAACTGATAATTTTAACGAGCATTAATACTGCGAACTGGCTAGTAGACAATGAACGATGAGTTGAAGAGACGTGTGAATTACTACAACGTGCCTACGATAGTAGACGTTATAAACTACTGTTCAAGACTACTTGATGATGATGTAGAAATTCATTAGATGATTATAGTATTTTAATATTTATAAATTACCATAACTACGTCGTAAGCTAACAGCCATAACATATAAGCATACCTTGTCAGACATCAAGTTATAACTTTTCAGCAACAAGCTGAAACTTTTTAGAATTTTGAAAATAAAATGTGCTTTTTCTCCTATCCTAACTTTGCCAACCAGCTTGTTCGGGAGGAATATAGACTTTTCTAGTTTGTAAATTATTAAGATAAAAGCCTTTATTAAAATTTGACTTAGTTAGTTACTTCATAGGACTGAAATTAAGCTAATATATTTTATCTAAGCAACTCCAGTATTACTTAATGGTATAAGTTCATTAACAAATAACTGTATGAACAGATTAAAAAATGTACATGTTACTATAACAGATAATGGTTTATCGGTTGTTTCATTGAAATTATTGATTATTCTGTGTAAAAAAAATTGATTTCGCTTTTCAACAATATGCTAAGAAATAAAGACAGAAGTGAAAATCCTATTTCAGAAATAATAATCAAATAAAACAATTTTTTTTATCTTAATTCTTACAATGACTAAGGCACACGACTAAATAGTTTGAAGGAACGATGAAATTAGTTTGAATTTCATCATAACAAAAAATATTGCTATAAAATGTTTATCAATCCCTTAAACAAACTATTTCGCACTGGATTAAACTTTCTGTTTGATTTCTATTACCTTGATTTCATTGGGGTCTCATGCAGAGGAATACGGTATATTTAACATGAGGAAACAACAGGCACACTCACACTACCATGCGGCGACTGATTTTTTTAAATTTTATTTATTTGCATCAACGAACGCGGCAGCCACATTTCTAACGTTAGAAGACGAGAATTGCGTTATCTGTAAGACTCAGTTCTTTCAAATTTCTGTATGATCTTCCGTAAAGCACATGAACATTGGATTTTTTTTATATTCACTTCATACAAAGAAATTCTTTTCAAATTATGATAGAACAATTTTATCTGTAGCGCTTTCTATTCCAACTTACAATTGTTCAGGGAAGTAAGTATTGCTCCTCTAGAAATCGCATTCTTTTTATCCAAAAATAATATCATGTGCTGTAACGCAAATGATGTTTCCTATTTATCATCAGCAAATAGTATCATTTGTGATATAGCGCCATTTACTTGTAAATTTTGGTAATGTTTTTTTATTTAATAAATATCACGATCATCATTTGAATTATCTGTTGTACAAATTTTATTTCATTTGGATCAATAGAACGCATTCTAGCGTTAGATACTAATAGAACGCTGTAAAGTGGGAAACTTATTCTTGCTAACCCTGTATTTGCATTTCTCTAAATGTATTACTATACATTCACTTTCATGTGATAAACTCTAAAACGCTTATTTCTGTTTTTTCAGGTGATGTTTCATTCTAAACCAGAGGATCTCTTGAATTTCTTTCCACCGGACATGATCCCCACTCAGTGGGGTGGCACTCTGACAGATTACCACGATGAAAATTTTCTGAAGAAAATGAATAAAGAACATGGAAGCTACCCTATAGGAGGGCCTAAAAATTATTTTTAAATGTTTCTAGTATTTATTTTTAAGCACAAAACATAATAAACAATTCTTTAAGTGTTGATTTGTTTATTTCTTTGTTTTTAAGTATTGCTCTTCCCTTATTGCTTTGTTTTCTGTATATTGTCATGAAGATGTAAAGAACTGCAAAGTTGGTTTAAACAAAAATTTAGATTTATTAGAAAGGAACAACTTAAAACAACACGAGGTTGAAAACTTACCCATCACTGATGGGTTTCAGCTTTTATACACATATGGAATGTTCAAGAGCAATCCAATTTGAATATTTAAGAAAGATCTACATCCTTCCAGATCTTTAACAATAATAATTTGAATAAAAATATTCCAGTCTTTGGAAAAAACACAGTGCCTGAGACTCGAACCATGGACCAGCCGATCCCTGACGATTGCTAGTTATTCTGGCTTATGCGGCAATCTACCACTTATTAAAGTATTATATATCGCCTCCTATCATGCAAAACATCGTATATAAAGACTTGAGTTGAAACAAATGAACACGATCTTCTTCATAATGCCAGTGGATACCAAAAGCCAATACCATCCTCAAACTTTTCAGCATTGATAAAGTGGCATCTATTGATGATATGGCAGACATATGTACATCTGAAAGACTTTCTAGATCTTAATGAAGAAATTTAATTCCCAAAAAAGTATTATGCTTCTTTTATTTTTCTTGAATTAATCAAAGACGTGTTAAAGTAACTTTGGTGTCCAGATATTTATTCTTTTCATACATAAAATAATAATTTTATATAACTTAACAACTGCGGAATCAAATTATTATAGGAATAAGTTTGGCTCGCTTTAACATTAAAGATAGAAGAATAAAGTTGTTGAATGTTGTTTAGTGGCACAAAACCACTTTAGATCACGTTACGACAACCTCATTATAATCTAAGCGCATGGTGCATAAAAACATTTCTATTTTTCAGAACCTAATGAAAGAAAAAGAAAAAAAAACTATAAGAAATTTTAACAAGATGTGTCGTAAAATGTAAAAATCATTTTTTAAGTGTCAAGAATTTAAATTTCAAATAATATTTTTTCAAAGAGATAAAAAATTTAAGTTAAAATTCGTTTGACAAATGTGAAATAATGGGAATCAGATAATCTTTTAATGTTCCTCTTAATATCAGTTTTTTCCTCTTGCATCGATGGGCCGTGGTGGCCTGGTGGTAAGGTCTCGGCTTCGGAACCGGGAGGGTTTCAGGTTCGCGACCCGATTCCACTGAAGAACCGTCGTGTAAGGGGGTCTGTTGTTCGTTAAATCAGTCCGGACCAAACGTCCTCACGCTGGTGTGGTGTGGAGAGGGGGGTGCCAGCTCAGGTGTCGTTCTCGTCATCTGACCACAGTTCAAATTACGAGGTCCGTTCCAAAATAGCCCTAGTGTTGCTTCAAACGGGACGTTAATATAACTAAACTAAACTCTTGCATCGATATTTGGTACCTTTACTTTTATATAAAAAGACGTCGATTAAAATTAGTGTGATTATTAGGTGGTTGCTGTTATCTAAACTCATCGATGCATTTTCAATAGTTTCTTCTGTGTCATAATCAGTGAAATCATCAGTTTCTAATATATCTGCATCATTAAGAAGTGAAGTGTCCATTAACACTGAATCTGATAGCTGGGAAAGGGAAAATTGAGGAATTTGAAGTTTTATACTCGGGTTCATTATTTGAGATATTAAAATGTTTGATGGCAACTGCAATCTGAGAGTCGGCAGTTTTGATTAGATTGAATAATGGAAGCTTGCTTACTTTTTTTTTCTTTTTGCGGTGTTGGTAACGCTACAGATTTTATCTTCATTTAATATTGATACAAATGTTTTAGATGAAAAAGTACACAACATCACAGAAATATTAGAATCGATTTAAATTAATATTTAAGAAGTTTTAATAAATTTAACTTGTTTGATAACGGTGATCAAGTTGGAACTGTTGTAGAAAGGCATAACATCGTGTTTCGAATTAAGATATGTTTTTGTTGCTCTTAATTTTTGAATTTGCTTCACAAAATGACGCTACAAATTTGATATATTTATGTTACTGCGTTTTGAGTTACCGCGTTTATATGTTTCCGAAAATACAGACCGACAGACAGTCAACAACTTCTTCGGTTTGGATCAAAATTCAATGGGTCCACAGATTTAACACTAAAGATGTTAAATATATGTACCGATTTTTATTTATCCAACTCTTTTCGTTTCTCAGTTATCGTGTTAACTTGTGTTCGTATAATCGAACAGTCAGAGGGAACTTATAATCGAATATTCGAACAGACAAAGTTCCTTTGAATGGTTTTGCTCAAAATTTTATGCTAAGACCATATATCAAATGTCATCCGCCTTTCTCAAAGCGTTTCTGAGTTATTTTTGTCACAGACAGACGGACAGACAGAGTGATATAATGCCAAAAATATTTTTTCGAACTCGGGGAAGTCTAAAAACAGGAATATTCGAACTCGACATTTCGACGATTACTCTATTTTCTCTATATTATGTATATGAGAAACAAAAATCTGCAAAAAAATTCTGTAAATACCAAACCACTAAAACATTTATAAATATTTTTAAAGATATTTTCCCTGCTAATTATATTACCAATGAAAACTGACCTGTTATCTCTAAATGATTTTGTTATTACAAGATATATCTTTATATAAATCGAGCAAAGGAAAAAAAATTCATCAATAATGTCATCCTGTGGAAAAATATATTTTCACAATCTTTTCAGTTTGACCGTAGCGCTCAAAATATCTAAGTGTCATAAAACAAGAATACCATTGAAATAAGAATTTGTTCTGAGAAGATCTGGGATACGCCCAACTCCAAAAGAGTAGTGCTGTACCATCTAAGATCATAAACGATTTAGTACGCGGTTGATACTTCATTCCCAATTTATGTCTTCTCATTAGAGATTTGACAAATATCTTGAAATAATTCGGTCTAGGAGTTTTCATGTTGGCATCCATTTTGACTTTCATGACGACTTGAAAATGAGGGTGATTGTCTTTCCTTACATGAAATGTACAGACAATAGATGCAAAACCTCATCACTTGTTTGAATAAATGTTTAAATAGAACCAGATGGGAGTCATCTCCCCAAAACGTTCTCGCATTTTCACAAATAGAAGTGTCATCCCCTTCATCCCCCAAAATGTTAGATATTGGATAAGAATGCGATTACCTTGCATAGCATTGGCGAACAATAGTTACAAAATGTTGGTATTTGGTGTGAATTTAGCACTTTTATTGAATCTATCATTTTCTGTTTATCGAGTTTATTGGCGATTACTTCCTAGTAATATAGATAACAATACCCGACATCCAAATATGGGTTTTAGACGCATTTTTCCAACCCATTGAAACCAGAATATGAAACAATATTATAGCTGCAGTCACAAAATCACATACCAAATTCGATATATTTAAGTCACTGAATTTCTGAGTTATCGCTTTTACATGCTTTGAAAACACAGACCAACAGAAAGTCAACACTTAGATGGATAAGGTAACACATTTAATAAGTATCTATGCTTTAAATGTTAAAACGGTGTGCCAGATTTTATTCATCTAGCTCTCTTTGCCTTATAGATATCGCGCTCATTTATATTCAGACATACGGACAGACAAAATTATTTTCCTCCACTGGATTCCGTTTGTTGTATTCGCTCAAAATTTGATAGGAATTTATAAATTTGAAGTGAAGATAATGCACTTCATTTCACCCGACTGGCTCAAAGTGTTTCTAAGTTATTTTTGTCACAGACAAACGAACAGGCAGAGAGATATAATACCAAAAAAGGGGGGGGGGGGGGGTTAGAACTCAGGAAAGTCTAAAACGGGGCGATTCGTCTCAATCTCGAGCTCAAATGTTTTGGTGATTATAATACTTCATCCAAACTTCATATGCGAGGAATTAAAAATAGAGCCTTACTTCCTTTTTAATATCTTATTTTAAAAGAAACAACCATCTCACTCGAATCGTATGAAAATTGTTTTCAAAGCCGACTTCACTATAGATTCAGAAGCAAATATTCTCACGCGATTTACTTCAGCTTTGATTCTGAATAGAATCATTTCCAGATTACATAAATTTCAAAGCGAACTTCGTTCCCTCATTTCATTTTTACTTATTACTCCGGAACGAATTCAAACTAAAAACTCATTGCCTTCTTCCGCCATATCCGAAAAAGTAGTCAACGTGATCAAATATTCCTCGAGAACGAAATCAGAAGCCTACTGAGTCGATGCCTAAAAGGCTACCCATTGTAATCAAAAATGAAAGTGCTGCAATCTAATAGTGTCTATAAAACGATTCGGATCCGCAGTGATCGGTGTAGTTGATATTTTCTTGTGCTCTTCAAAATATGGCTATTAAATGAAAATCGATGAATAATTTCTGTTGAATGTGATGGTCAAGTGTAGCTGAAACATTGAAGTTACAGGTTTTTGAATTTTATCTCAAAATTCTTTAGTATTTAAAAGTTTTTGATTTTCTGAAATGTAGTTGTGGCAGAAATGCCCAATTGTTTGGGTAGCCATTTTGTTGGGTGTTTACCATTTGAGAAACTGTTATCGATATCTTCTTTCAGTGCATGAACTATTTACAGGACTCGAATATTGTCCTACTGTATCCAAAGATTTCTTTAATGTGCAAACTTTTATTTTGAGATTTTTTTGCCAATTTTAAAATTTTAATTTATGGAAAGTGTTTATAAATGTGTTAAATATTAGTTGACAACAAAATTGTTTGGAAATTTTTAGTTCTCATTGGTGCATTTAATTAGAATTAATTCTTGTTATACTTTAGATAGTTTTATGCTAAAAAAATTGACTGAGATTTTATTTGGACAGTTTATTTAAATGTGTTATAATAATTGAAATTTAAAATTGAAAAAACTTTCCAAATATTTCGTTAAAAAACTTATTAAAGCTTTACTTTCAGCTGTACTAAAAGATTTAGACTTTGTGAAAAAATTGAAAAAATGGACAAAAGCAAGACGGAAAGAGAAAACTATGCTGATGACAGCTATATTTAAACTGATGATGAGAATTTATTTTACTCGCCAAAAGGAGTGGAAATAATAATCCCTGATACACCAACTCCAATTAAAAGGTTTAAAGGACTGACATATAAAGACTTAAAAAAAATTATCGGATTCTGATTCAAGTGAGATAATTGAACCGTCAATGCAGACGGATAGCAAAATACAAATAGCCACAAAACGGAAAAAGCAAAATGTAAAAATGAAAACAGAGAAAAATCCCCCTAAAGATAAAAGACCGTGCATTCCTCGCAAAGGCAAAGAGAAAGAAGGAAATGATGGTATTGCAAATGCTAAAAAGGCAAAGAATGTGGATGCAAGTGATAACGAAATAATACCAGAGTAAAATAAGCAACACTTCGGACCATTGGGAATATTGAAAACATTTCAAAATATTATAAATAAATATAGGATTGAGGGTAACGCGGCTGAAGAACTGAGAGACTTATTTTTGAATGTTTTGTCAAATTTTTCAGGAGCCAAAAGGAATTCAACAGATGATAATCAGGGACCAACATTCGCAAATGTGGTTAAAAATCTCAACAGTGATGGAATAGTGAGGAAAAAAATTCCATTAAAACCAGGTTTAACTTTTATTAGAATAATCCAAGCCTCAAAAAAGCTGTTGGTGAGAGAAGAAAGGAATCAAATATAACAAAAAATGATAAACCCGAATTAAAAAGATAATAGATCAACACTATTGCTAAGAACTAAAGCAAACCTTCCTGCATTGGTGGCTAGACCAATTACAGAGACAATATACTCGTCGATTAAAAGGAGAAGGACACTGGAAGCGAATATCAGCCCAAAGGAGATGGAAATTAAAATTATGGGTTTGAAGCCGTCAACTGGAAATGGAATTCTGGTTCAGGTTGAAACACCGGAAATGGTCATAAAGTTAAAAGATACAATTAACAGTCCTACAAATCTGCAAAATATATGCAAGGCTACTACTCCACAGATAAGAATGCCTCAAATCATTATATATGATGTGGAAAAGAGTGAGAGATCCAGGGAGGCAGCTCCATTCACTGGGTTATGTTTGGACCCGAAAGTGTTCCAAATAATTAAAGATAAAGCAAGACTACAGTATAGTATTGGAACGTATAGATTTAGAGAATTTATGGATCCTCTTAGATGTTTTAAATATCTCAAATATGGTCATGTTTGATCTAAATGTATTCAAAAAGAAGAAAGCTGCTCCAAGTACTTGGAACTGCATAATTATAAAAACTGCACAAAGCAAAATGCAGAAACTGCAAAGAGTATAGCAAAAGAACAAGAATTGTGATTCAAACGGATCATATTGCAACATCGGAACATTGCCCTGCATTTATCAGGGAGAGAGATCATTTGATTAAACAGACGAATTATGAATAATAATCCTTTCAATGGTAATTTTTGGCGTATTATTCAACATCATATAGGTCGGGTAAAATATATGACAAAGAAACTCCGAAATTTGTTTGGAGGACAGTATTCCAGATGTATACTTGTTACAGGAACCATATGCAATTAAAGGAAAAATAATAGGATTTCCCTAGGAAGGAAAATAATTGCTCACCCTTACGGGAAGGCGATAATATCAGTAAGAAACCAAAATATTTCTGTATATTTTAGCAAATTTTACAATATTTCCTAACAAAAACATAGTAGCAGCTAATTTGTCAGTGGGAAATAGCGAAATTACTGTGGTATCGGCATAATTCCCATCGACTCACAGTAAGGAAGAAAAATGCAGGGAACTTGAAAATCTGTTTGAACATTTGGGGACGTAATCCATATTTATAGGAGAAGATTTTAATCTTCATAATCCTCTGTGGGAAAATAAAATTTCCGATCATAGACCACAAGATAAAGCCGGCTGGTTTATAGAATTCATTTTTAAGAAAAACCTTGTTATTTAGAATGATACAAATTCATTACCAACGTTTCAATCTGCACGTGGAAGAAGATGGTTTGATGTCACCTTATCAGCTAAAGACCTGCATGACAGCAATCTGCTGCAAGGTAATCCAAAGTACTTTGACTGACCATGGCTTTTTGGATTTTCAAATTAATATGGGTGGCAAAGTTTTTTCAGCAGAAAGATTTAAATTAAGCAATAGGAAAATTCGAAAAATTAGCTCTCAAGTGGCTGAAAAATATGTTAATATAAAAGAAACAATGCAAGGGATAAAAACTAAAATTTTTTAAATTATTTGTTAATAAATACGAATTATTTGCAATAAGAATTATTACTAATAAGAATTATTTGTAATAAGAATTTACAGAATTCATCCAAGGAATTAGCCAAAGATCAAACAGTAAAGAGACAAATCACCTCAGGGTCCCCTGGTGGGACACTGAGCTGGAGAAATAAAGAAAATTGACAAGAGTCGTGCGGCAAAGATACCTACGATGTAAAAACACTGAAGAGAGAATAAAGAGAAGACAAATTTATAAAAAAAATGAATCAATAAATAGTGGAATGTTGTGAAAGAAAAGTAGAGAATGCTTTGAAAAGTTGTGTAGCGAAATAACGAGAATGGACCCTTTTGAGCTACCTTATAAATTAGCAGCAGATAAAATGAAAAGGAAAACAGTAATGCATGATGTGAAAAAACAGGGTGGAACAAAAATCAAAAATACAAAAGAAACTATTGAAACCATTGTGAGATGCCTTTTCAAAGAGAAACAGTTCCAACAATAAAATAAAAAGCAGAAGAAAATGAGGAAACGTATTGAGGAATATAAAACAAAAGAAAAAGAAAAAATATTCACAATATATGAAATAAGAACATAAATTAATAAAATTAATAAAATTTCTAAAAAGAAAACATCCGGATTAGACAACATCCCAATGGAGATGCTTGCTGAAATTAACAGAAAGAATCCATTCATACTTTCAGAGTTATACAACAAGTGCTTAAAATTAGGTGCATTCCCTAATCAGTAGAAGGTAGCAAAACTGATTTTAATTCCTAAAACCAATAGAGATTTAGAGGATCCTAAATCCTATAGACCAATTTATTTGCTAACGACAGCAAGTAAAATCTTGGATAAACTGATAATTCAAAGAGTGCAGCACTTATTAATAACACAAAATAGACTGCATCGTGATCAACATGGTTTTAGATATAACCACTCTAGTGAAACAGCTCAAAATGCACTATGGAGTAAAATAAAAGCTGCTATGAATCAAAAACTGAAAACAACAGTTATATCTTTGGATGTAGCTGGAACATTTGATCCAGTATGGAGGAAAAGCATTTTTTTATACCCTTATAACGATAAATTGCTCGAGAAACCTTTTCGAAGTGATTAAAGATTACTTAAGTGAAGGACAATGTATTTACCAAGATGGAAAGAATAATTGGGAATTTATAATGGATAGAGGAGTGCCGTAGGGCTCATGCAGTAGGCCGCTATTCTGGAACTTGGTTATGAATTCTGCATTTAAGAGTCTTCCAGAGAACTGCTTTATACAGGCGTAGCAGATGATGTTCTACTAATAATCTCAGGAAAAACAAAACATGAACTGGAAATTAAAGGAAAACAAATAATTCATAGGCTAATAAAATGGGGCAAAATACATAATCTTGAGTTTAATGAAAGGAAAACAATTCAAATGTCTATTACATTTGGAGAACGTTTAAAATTAGCAGATCCAACGAATTCAAGTTTTAGAAATTAAAATATTTCGTATCATAATCAATGCTCCCTGAAATTTTACATAGAGATCTTAAAACTCCAAAGCTCGATGATTTCATTAAAGAACTTTCTTAAAAATTTTAATTAACTCAAAATTTATGAAAATCCCTCATTCACAGTACAAATTAAATATGCCTATAGCAGTGGAAAATATGTCTTTCTTTATTGTAGTACTAAATGGAGTTTGCCATTTAAACCTCCATAGCTCCTTCCGAAATTTAAAGTGAATCTAAAGAACTGCTTCAATTCTCACTTTAAGCCCTGTTAAGCAATAATCTTTTTCTACTCAACTGACGCACCGATGATACATTAGCTCTGCTTTTCCTTTTGCTACAATCTCAAACTGAGTAGAAGTACTTAAGCTCTAAGGCTCTTACACACATCTAATTCAAGAGTTTACTAAAAAAATTCGATCATGAATGTAGATATCCTCTACAGTCCCAGAATTATTTATAGACAGTGTTTCATGATAACTGTATTGCATGCCATAAAAGTACTGGTATTCTATTTCCGTCCATTTGTATTAGCTAATAGATCATGAACACATCACGCAATTTCATTCGATACTCTAGGACAGAAGTGGGCAGACTTTTTCATGGTAAGGGCTACTTCTGATTATTACAAGATGTTGCCATCTACCCAGTGACATAGGTCTACAACATTTATTATAACTTAATTATAAATACGGAATATGTACTTACCTACATAACTACAACCATAATAATAATTTCCACAAATATAATAATATCAAATGATGCATTTTATATCAAACAATTCAATATACATTAGAAAATAAATCATTTTCATCTAAAGTTAGTTCTCGTAGTTATAGTTTGTAGGAGACTTCGGCTACAAACTGTCGGACAATATATCGGTATATTATTTCTAACTGCTAATCTTGCACTGGATTCTAAGTGATCGTCTTTGAGACGGGAGCGATATGTGGTCTTAATTATATTCGTCGTTGAAAATACAGATTCACGCTGATATAAGTAGAGCCAAAGAACATGTTAAATGATATTAAACTTAAGATACGTCCATTAGATTCCAAAAGTTATTTTTAGGTTCTAAACAATGTGTTTTTAAAATTATGTCATTTTGAAGGAGATAAACTTTGTATTCTCTTTCTCCCTTGTGGAAAACGATGTTCCATAAATATGTTTCATTTCATATGAGCGTCTTAGGTCTTACTAAAGGCGGTCACCCCAAAAACCGTTTGTGGTCCATCGGATGAACTTAATACCCACCACTTCTCTAGAAGAATATTTTGCTAAATAAGATTGTAATATCCCTTCTCCTCTCCATGTGCCCCATACTCGGCTTTCATTGAATTTTCAGTTTAAGTGGCGTGACAAAATTCCAGTAGTGAGATAATCAGGATATTAGCAGTTGTTGGATATCGAACTTTCCACTCCGCACAACGCAAAATTTCACAGAAATTTTGCACTGATGAGGGGTTTGGGAATGACAACGGTCCATTGGTTTGTTGTAGAGTGTTCATCTACGTCCAACTCAAAGGAATCACGTAGTTTCGATTGAAAAATCACAACTGTCCGTTTGAACGCGGGGAGATATTTTATTTGCTACAGGGGTGCATTCGTTTTGCTTTAATTGTCTCACTCGCTGCTCTGTTTTGGATTTCGTAGTTTTTAACATCAAGATAATGAGGAACAGAGTGAGCTGAAAGTGGACGCAAGCACAAATCTCTCACAAGATCCGTAATATTTACAAATTAATTTCTTTAACCTAAAAACACTAAATTAAGTACTTTGATATTTGACTAACGCGCAATTCTGTTAGGTAGGAATGCCGCAACAACATGCGGAAACTTTTATATTTCGAAAAACTTATACCACTAAATCATTCAAAATATTATATTTGAAGCATTTGGGCATATTTAATTATTGTCAGGGCAACATTTCAGAGTTAGGTAGAAGGGAGATCGTTATCGAGAGATCTCTATTTTTCACAGATAATAGTTCCACAAACGTATTTATTTAAATCTTAAGTTATTATAATCAGATCCCAATCAGTAATTTCTCATTGGAAATGCTTTCGAATAAGGAATTTGCTCATCTCGAATTTCATAAAAGTATGAACCCTTATAAATATCGGAATGCAATTTTTAGAAAAAAAAATGAGTGCAATCAATGTTTGTTTCATAATTTATTTCCTTCAAAATCTCTCAATTCAAGAGTCTCCTTCATAAATAAGAATCGAAAATGTACGCATCCTCATGAAAGCATTTTCTAATTAAAAATTGGTGGTTACGGAGAGAATGCAAATCAAAGAATAAAACATCGTAAATTTACATTATTTGATAATATCCGTGATTGAATCTTCTGCATTATAGATGTACAGGATGTCCATTCTTAAACGACTAGATTTTAAAGTTGTCTACTGACGAAGCTACAGTTCAGTTGGAAATTTTGCCTGAAGCATAATAAAGAGACGGGATTTTGTATGAGAGAATAATAATAAAGGTTCGAAATTTTTTAGGGGCATTTTTTAAAAATAAATTACACATTTTGTACACAAATACAAATTTAATCACTGTAAAAATACTCAATATGATGGACACAATCTGAAATCGTAATTTAGTATTTTCCATATTAGACTATAATGTTTCTGGAGATGCTTTCTTTAAGATCTAGGTAAATTTCTAGAATTATGCGACTTATCAGATGTTTCAAATGATCCTAAAGTCAAAAGTCATGTGGATTGACTTTTTTGGGTGGAGGGTGGGATCTGGGACTTCACACATCACAAAAGCGACAGTTGATACATCCATACAGTTGATTTTTGAGTACATCCTTAACACAAAGACTACGGTGTTGTGGAGAAACGTTTTACATAAAGATTTTGCGTTAAGTATACTGACGTGTTTGCAGATTCAGAACAATTTTCTTTCTGTATGTCCATCACGAGAACACTTCCAGCCAAATGTCTATGTTTACAGCGGATGTTGTAGAAACAGGTTCAATTCCAAATTTCAAATCAATTTCGAATAAGATAAATTGGATAAAAGTATGGGGATTACTTTTTTCCTTGGGGTCAATTTGAAGCAATAAAAATAGCTGCTGATCATTCCTCTTCCCGTTTTGGCAGCAGTTGTAAGTGTCTTTATATTCGCTTAGTTTACTTGTTTTATATTTTATTAACCTTTTCTTTAATTATTATTAACTGAATTTCATTATTTAATCATTTTTTCTTGTCTCTTATATTTTAACATCCTTTAAAACGTCCTTTGTATTTAATACAAGAGAGACTTTAAAAACTCAAGGACCTGAATGAACACTTGAATTATTTACAAATTCAGAATACTTTTACATATAAACTTTTTGAAGTTAATTATACTTCAGAAACCTTACTATTGTTTTTATGTTTAATTATACAGATCGTGTTTGCTCCAGAGAACTTGATATTAATTATTTACATGAATTTAAAACAAATGAAATGAAGATTAATTTTTTGTCATATCAAATCATAATTCTACTCTAGATTTCTTACTTGATTACTTCCTTATTGTCCAATTATTATACATACGAATTATTCAGTTTCTCCATTTGATTTGTGATGTTCTTTGGCAGGGATATTAGATATTTTCAAGATACCGAGTATTCAAATAATTTTGAATTTAGTGAATCATTTTTCAAAAATTAAATGTAAAATTACAAAATATCGCCAATTTGACGCTAAACGTTCCAGTGCATGAAATGCGAATGAACATCTACCGACGCGAAATGAACACTTCCTATAGTAACCTCTCTCTATAGTGACCGCCGTAAACATATATATTTGATGAAAAGTGTTCTGATGGACACACAGTAATGGTGCATATCACTACTTGTTGATCGAGCATGTTACTGGACATTTTTATTCCTTGAAGAAATATGAGCAGAATAATTTAATATTCTAGTCACTTAAGAATATTCTGTTCGATACGAAGTATTATGCATCCCCCACGTCCAATTTTGAATAGTCTTTTTAATTAATTTTTTAAAGATTCCTAATTAATATACCACTTAAAGGAAAAGAAAAAGAAAGACAAAGAACAGAAACTTTGGATATTTTTATTCAAAGCAATTATGCTTCAATTAATACTTTGTTTTATAATTGCTTCATTGTTTTGGTTGTAATTACAAAATTCATTACTTAATTTATGTTTATTATATGCTTTCAAATCAATGAATGAATTTAAGAAGTTTATATCTGTAATCTGCGTATATAAATATTTAATTTAGTCACTACCAAAATAAGTTAGAATTTATTAAACAGGGTGGTTATGAAATTACATTAACGATGATGAACTCTGGCGGACTATCCTTTCAATCAATAGAGA
>JAPMOR010007540.1:0-16101 GCA_026543865.1 Argiope aurantia
TTTCAAAAAATATGAAAATTAATTAACCCATTTTAAACAGTTTTATTACTTTCATACATTTAAAACTTTACCTGACCTTAAATATTTATATAAACATTGAAATTATACTTACTAACTTCTTTAAAATGGCAAAGTGGAAAATAGAAAGTTAAAACATCTATCTTGTTTTATGTGGGAATTAAAATCATTGTTACAGATTTCATATCCACGAATGTGCTACGTATTCTTCTTGTGTATTCAGAAAGAAATATTTATGTATAATAGAATTTTAATTAAATTCTATCTATAGAATTAAAATATTAGATAAAAATTTACAAGAGATTTCTTTTTATGCTTTCAATATAAACTATCACACAGAAACGCCACGTGAAATTTATAAAATCAATTACAACTAAAACAGATAAAAAGAACTTCAACATCGAAAAATGCAACATACTTTTATTCATAAAAACTCTTATTAAAAGATGTATTTATGAACCTCACCATGTTTCGAAATGAAGTTTGTCTATTTATAGGTGGAAATAAGTATAAATTAACTATTTTAGATTTAAAAATTGAATAAAAAGATTTTAATGAAATCATTTTATAAAAAGATAAATATATTTATTTCTTAACATAACTTGATTTTTAAATGAAATTGAAATTCTATGAAATCCAATTTTCTTAACCTATTTGTTCCAAAGAGATGGTGTAACTGGTATTTCAATTTTACTGAATTCTACAAATTTTAAAATTAAATTCAAAAAGGGAAGCGAGGCGTCTCGACCGGCAGCTTTTTGGGATACAAATTTATTGTGATTGAATTTGCAATAGTGGAACAAATGAGTTGTTAAATAACAACCTTACTTCACAGATTAACAGATCTGATAATGGCAAATAGGGCTCAGTATCGCCAAGAAACCTTAATAATTTTTTAATTTTCACGCAACTGTATTGATTATTAAAATCTGAGGATCTTTGGGAAAGTCAGTATAGCAATTTAATTACTGTTTCTTTTTAATTTCGCCTTACGCTGAGGTTATCACTGTCTTCACTGCCACATTACTATCCAGGAATCTCATCATCAGTAAACTGGAGTTTTCGTTGATATCAAATTTTAGCGCTTCAGATGAAATATCTTTCATCATCTGAAATTTATTCCAACATCTCGCTTTTCTTATAATTCTAAAATATGTCCAATCTCGAAAAAGCCCTCGATTTATTCAATCCAAAGCCAAAGTGAATGCATTGAGTCACAAAATCATATAACAAAATTTGATATATTTAGGTTAATACCATTTTGAGATATCGCGTTAACATGCTTCTGAAGGTAAGACCGATACATTTTCACCCCTTTTACGCATTTGGCTCAAACTTTGAGGGATGTTCAATCTGTGTACACAGTTTTATTCATCCATTTGTTTTCATTTCATAATAATCATGTGAAGTTGCATTTGAACAGCCGGACAAAAATGAATGGATTTTGCTTAAAATTTGATGCAAGGACTAAATTTCTAAATTCTAGCTCAAAGAGCGTTTTTGAGTTATCTTTATTTTCCAAAAATTTGTTTTTCGAACTCATTGAAAACTGAAATATTTCGAGTTCCAGTTTCGTGACGATTACAAACCTTTTTCTGCACTTCGTATATGAGAAAGTAAAAATCATAAACATAATGCATTAATCAATTTCAATTATGAAACTTCCTATAACTGACAAAATTCTACATTTGTATATTAATTGTTTTGAGTTATAAATGTTTTTGAATTTTTATTAATTGTTCAAGTATTAGCTTTTTAGAATGTGTAAGCGCTTTTTTGGACATCCTGTAGTACATCCTATATAAAACACTTCGATCCAAACGAATGCGTAGGAAACGTTGGTATATCAAGTCATTACTCTCTGTTTCCCCTCTTCCATCTGCTAAATCCTGTAATCCGTGGATTGCCAGTGATATCACTCTCAGTGTTAGCGACTCTTCTCAGTATTCTGTAAAGCAAGAGTGGGAGTCACGACACAAGGTATTAACGAATGTTCCCTTTAGTTAATAACGTTGCCCTTTTCAATGAAATGTAGATATAAGTTATTTGTATGTAAGGATTTTTGATATAAAATAAAATTAAATAAAAATCAAGATTGGGGCAGGTAAGAAATTTGAAAATGAGAATATTTTTTTCGTACATAAAACAATGTAAAACAAGCTGACAATTTTCCAAAACTAAGGTTAAATAACTTTTAAGGGATGTGAAAACGCTGATTTTCTGAAAAAATAATAAAATTATTTTATTTAATAATTTTAATGTTTGGGCTATTTTTTTCTAAATGTTCCCTTTTGAATTATGTTCATTTTTTGAGAAGTTACACTGATTTTTATATTTGCATTTATACACATTTTAATGCTATTTTATACCTTTAAAAGCTATTTTCTCAAATTCTTATATTAGGCAGAATTTTCTTACAAAAAAACTCATAAATTAAAATCTAATGAATATTTTTTGTTTAAATTTAATGTCATAAATTCTCACAATGTTTTGCAGTTCCTGAACTAGAGAATAAGAAAACGATTCATTTATAACTATAGAATATTCTTTTTTTTTAAATGTAGAAATGTTCTATAGTTGTTTTAATTTTCAAAATGCGAAAAAGTTTTTAAAATTTCATGTTATTTATCAACTGAACCCTAATATTTAAAGTTTGGATACGAATACAGCTTATTTTTTAGTTCAGGAACAGGTAATATACGTCTTAAGCTATCTGCAAAATTCTAAGCAAATAAACTTTTAAACTAAAAGATTTTTATTATACAACTTTTTTAGCCAATATAGCGCTTTATTCAATTTTTTTTAAAAAAATTATTTAATTAGTATATTTTGGTTTTCTACCTATTTTTTCAATCTTTTTCATGCAAAAAATTCAAAAGGATAACTATTTTAAACCATTGGTCACATGCAAAGAAAATAAATCGCACCTCCAATTTGAAATGTCAACATAATCATTCTTGATTTACAGTTACAAAATGATAATTCATGATACTGCTAGGTTAATGCTTCAGTCGTTTCATTCTGTGTGTAATGATTTCTGTTCTTTATATCTTTGTAGTTGCTTTTTTTAATACTTTATTTTATTCCTTTGCATTTTTCACCTAACGATTTTTGCATCAAGAAATTTAATGGTAAAATGTTAAGATAAAAATATTGCAGTGTTAAAAAACATTCCTCGCAGATGAAAGAAAACGGAATTTGTTACACAGAGAAAGATGATACAACTTTCATCTAGCTATTAAAACTAAATACAGTTGTGATATAAAAAAGAAACACATTTCATTGGTCAAACATAGTTGAAATTAAAAAAAGAAAATAATAAATATTTTTTAAATGATTCATTTTTGAATTCTTAATTCTTAGTAATGAAGTTATATTATTTTCGTTTATCAGTGTTTTGTTATTAGATAAAATTATGTTATCTAAAAATGAGACAAATGAAATAGAAAAGGTTATCACCTGCGATACCGTTTGTTAATGCAAAGAATCCAGCTCATAAAATATCCTTTGTGAAAAGAGCTGCTTTCTTGAATATTAATGGAACAGTTATTTCCCAAAAAAAGAAAATTAAATGGGGCGCTGTATGCATTCCGTAATGGGTAAGTTAAATAAACATGCGTTGTGACAGATACACACAGATTATTTTAGTGTGGATTTCTCAATTTTAATGAATAAATGTGTTTTTTTTTTTTTTTGCTTTGATTTTCATTTCAAGGCACAGGGGTAATATTTTACTGTTTTCAACAATCCTAAGGTTGGAGAAAAGAAAATATCACAATCTAAAAGGTCAAAAAATTGAAATTGTTTGTTTATTCGAATGTTGAAATTTGTACTAAACAAAGGATAGTATTTACTTTTAATACAAAATGATCAGAAATACTATTTGGGATTATGATTAGTCCAAACGTGGATAAATTAAAGGGAAACAAAAACAATTCAATCAAATCAAATCGCAACCAAAATTTTATTGAAGCATATAAGCGTTAGAACAATGCAAAGGGCGTTGCAGTGCTATAACAGGTATTTGCATTAATAAAATTTTGCAGTTTTAAAGTTAATTAATTAAATTAATTCTATCTTGCATTTTTTATTTTAATTCGGAAGGAGTTTAGTAAAAATAGTTGACTTCGCAATTATAATTTAAAACTGATTTCTTCATTAAAAATTAAATTCAATAGATATTATTTATAGTCCAAATGATGGGGCAAATTATTTGGATTTAGGATGAGTCCAAATGTTGATAGGGAAACTCAAAACAATAGAATCAAATGAAATGACTATAACCAAAATTTTATTGAATCCTATATGTATCACAGCAACGCAAACGACGCATAATTAATATTTATATTAAATAACATTTTATCATTTTCAAAGTTAAGTTTGAACAGTTAATTAATTAAATTATTTCTGTCCTGTATTTTTTATTTAGAAAATGTTCAGTAGAAGCATTTCGCAATTATAATTGGAAACTAATGTTCAGTCAGTAAAAATTAAATTTAAAAATAATATTTATAATGATTTTTTTGCCATAGTCCTATAATAAGTTGTGTGAAAAACGAGGGCATTAACTCAATCAGTTGTTTTTTGTAGTAAAATTTATTTTTATTATTGATCTTGATTTTGGAAGATAATGCAGAATTTAAAAATTGCCATAATGTTATTAATTAAATTCTTTAACCAGCCTCACAGGATAGAATAAAAGCAGGCATGCTTAGTACTACCATATAAAAATATACTTCCTGATACATTATTTTTTATTTTTAAATAGAAATTTACATTGGCATACATACTATTAATTTTTTACATATTATTTTTACATACTATGGCATAAATAGATCAAAATATATTTCAAAATAATATCTTTGCTCAAAATAATATTTTAACATGATTTTAGCTAAATTTTTATTGATTAAAAAAAGAACAACAACACTGAATGTATATTTTAATACCTTATTTCTAATATGAGTACAACTGCTCAAATTTCCTTTTCTATTTTGGTTAGTTGATTCATCACATCATAGATGAATTGCGCAGTAAGCTATCTAATTTTAGGATGCCATGATTATGACGTCATGCCTCTTCACGAATTGATTCGAGTTTTGCTCAGCGTTGTTGGTTTGTGGCTGAACTTGATTGTTTGCCAGGTTGAAATGACTTCTGTTTACTATCCAATTAGGCTTAGTACTCAATTTTCATTATCCACCGATGGTTCGGATCAAATTATCACTTTATAGTGATACACCAAAGGCAGATTTAGTTCATGATACTTTTACTTGTCGAAGATATTTCTCCTGCTTCTTTTTTTTTTCTTCTTATTTTACCTTTTTCTCCTAAATATTATGACAAAGAGAATACATTTTTGAGACAAAAAGATCGAAAACATTCTTTTAAGAATAATTTTATTAAGCATATTAGCACGATGTACGTACATACATAGCAATTGCAGTGTAAAAGAAATTCGTTTTATATTTCATTCTATTTTAGTCGAAGATGTTAGTTAAACCTAAATTTGTGATGAAGTCTCATCACCAAATTTGTGACAAATTGTTGACAACTGTTAAAATATTCGCCAATACGGCTGCTACTTTGTACAGCGGAAAAATAAAGATTCATATCACAAACGTTCAATTGTTTATTATCAATGGCAACTTCTTCACATATCAAATTACTGTTAGCATTGTAAAGAACGCTACTGCTAGCAAACACAGGGTTCATGTAGTTTCTACAAACGAATGTACCAATCAAGAAAGTGCTTTATAGGTCAATAATTAATTGAACACTTCTGTCTAAATAAATGAAATAATTTGTCAGCAAATCTCGTTTTCCTCTATTAGACGTCGTTGAATCTGAATAACACTAAACAATTTTATTTTATCGAAAATTATACCGCGTTTGAGAGTATTTTTGTTGAATTTCATGTCTTATAAGATATAAATTACATTAATTTTGGTCTCAAATCCTGAAATATGAATTTGTTTTACATTTAAAGTTAAAAATCTTGTTCATTAAAGTCTGAAAAATATCTTTTTACAGGAGAGGGATTTGGACAAGATATTTTAAAATTAATAATTAGAAAGTTAACATAAACGCTGAATGTTTACTGACGTTACGTTTAAATTCATTTACTCATGTATTATTCAGAATTGAAGTTACATTTCCTTCTAAACTGAACATGTAAACTATATAACTTGTTTCTAAGTAACTGACTAAGCCCACTTATTTCTGTGCGATATTCTCTGGAGACAAACAAATACGTGGGCGTGTAGCTCATCTCATATTTTCAAAATAAAAATACATCGAATTTATTTAATTCGGTAGTTTAAGTTCTACAGCCGAATATATGACCAATGCAAATTTTTTCCTTTTGTCTTCACGCTTTCGAATTAGGAGTATGAATATTAAAGCTGCCCTATAACTAAAATCTCTCCCAACGGATATTTACAGAGCAAATTATAGATGGTTTGCTGTCTAATCTTTTTCGAATGATATTTATAGACTGGTATAGACTACTCTAAATACCATCATGTGACATGCGTGATTTGGAAAAATAATTCTAAACGCTTTACAAGATGCACGAACCAATGGACTTAGAGTTATAGAATTTAGCATGTGGATATTTCTTAAAGAGTAATTGCTAAGTAAGAAAAATATTTTAAAAATTTGAATTAAATTTGAATTAGTTAACAAACTTTCAATGACTCTCCTTAATAATTTGGGGACTTGTTGTCGTACAAAACTATCCGTATCAAATATTATAATTTTTAAAAACATAAATTTTCAGTAATATCTAATTTATTTTCTTTAAGTAATTTTTAAAAATTTTAGCAAATAAAAAATACTTTAAAGTATATTTTACTACAATACATTTTATTTATTGGCATTCATATGCATTATGAAGATAATATCAGCATTTTGCACTACTAAAACATGTTACTAACCACATAAACATACGGTGCTATTGTTGTTACACTATTAAGAGTAAATTTTAAAAATAAAATAACAAACACTTATCACGATTCACGCTTAACATATTATAATGCTACAATATTTTGAACTGAATGTTTGCATCTGCTTTAAATTTTAAGATGCTTGCTGCAGAATCGGAGAAAAGTTTAGCAAATGGTATACGCCTCGGAGAGGAGTATCATCAAGATGCTAAAAGTAAGCAGATTCTCGCTTCTACAGATATATATTTATGGTAATGGTTTTGTATTGATTTCATTTCTAGTGAAGTGTGTGCCTTATACGAGAATGGTCTGTGAGGAGTCGGTAATGGTCATTTAGAACTAATAGGATTTTTTTTCACTGTTTCGTTGCCCGAAAACGGAGAGTAAATTTCAGGTTTCTTTATGTGAATAAACACCTCTCAGTCTGATCAGTCAGCTCTATCAATTTTCAACAATTTAACCACACGAACACTTCGTATGTGGATGGACAGATAGCGCTATCTCAAAGAAAGTGCTTTAAGGACTATTCTTTCAGAAAAATGTATGATTATTTAAAATAAAATTAATAATGAATTCAAAGAAGCAAATACCAAAATGGAAAATTTATACACTGTCGATGAATTAATTTTGATAATAATTTCTAAATTTCTATTATTTTAAAATCTAAGACAAAAAATTTTAGTTTAATTTATTGATTTTATAAAGCATTAAAAACGTTTCAAAAATTACATGTCTTAAAATTTATTTTCCTACACATTAAAAATTAATTCGTTACGTAAACAATGAAGATAGATAATTTATTTAAGATGATAATTATTAATGAAACATTTAAATTTTTGATTAAAAAAGAAATAAATTTACGGTTATTTCCTGTTGAATATTCATGCATTGTGCCTCCAGTAATAATCCCACATGTCTAAAACTTTACTTATAACAATAAATTAACATCTATTTTATTGAAATTTAAAAGTTTTTAATTAAGGCTTTTTGAAATTTATTTTTTAATGATCAAATTTATGTAAGAAAGTGCAAAGAAAATGATCAATAAATGAAGCAAATGTAATAATAAATCAGCAGGAGGATTATTCGTTCTATTTTGCCTCATGTTTCTAGAAAAGGCTAGTTTAAATTTGAGATGCAGAGATTATGTGGTTAAGGCTTCGCCTTCAGAGAATTACCAGTAATCGACACTACTCATTAAAGTGCTAATCTGTGGGGATCATTAAATAAAGAAATGGGAAAATGTCAGTAAAAATTAGTTAAAAACATGAGAAATTGTGGAACCCTGTAGTAAAGAAGCAAATCTTCTTCTATATAATACTTGTTTCAAGCTTAAAATCTCAGATAACTTAAATATAGTGTTTTCACTATCTTAAATATACGAGAGGAAGTCTTTCTTAATTTACCAGCGGTTCTCTGTAGATTTTTACATCGGTGAGGGTTTCGAATATACATTGTGATTATAATTAAAGTGACTTTATTGAGACCTGTGTAGAACCTGTTTTGATTGAAATAATTCGTTGAAATTTGTTTTATGCATATTTGGACAGTAAAAAAAAGTTAAAAACACAAATAACAATTTATATTTTGAACACTTGATAGTGCTTGAAAATCATGCAATGTAAAAAAGTCGTTACGCAAATTAGAACATTTAAAAATGCTAGCAATCAGTATTGTAAAGCCATTCTTCCTCATGTCTTCAAAGAAGAAAAATGTAACTTTACTGATCGCTTCTTTCGAACTAGGTATAAAATTGCACTATGAGAACATCGATGTTGCAAATGCTTGGGAAAAGGGCCCCTGTAGAAGAATGGACTTAAAAAGATAATAACCAAATTTGAAGAGACTAGAGAGTTGGGTGTGCTGCCAAGAAAAGAACGGAGATAAAAGGGGAGGAAAGAAGTCGGTGTTGATGGGACTGAAAGGGTATCTGGTTTCCAATATTCTTGGACAAATGCTGGAGCGATATATCGCGATTTGTTTTTCCTTTAGTCTACAGTGCGAAAGGTTCTTGCCAATTTTAAAATGGTAGCCGTGCAAGACCCACGTCGTGCGAAAGCTACATCATCAAGATCCGGAAAAGTTATTTTTCTCACCCCTTTCTGAACAAAGAATGGCCATGAAACATTGCATAAACGTGTCCGTTGAAATAAAAGCAGCTGAAAAATACTCGATGATGCAATTAGAAACTTTCTTATTACGTAGTTTATATATGACTGTTCCTTTGGCAATAAGTAATAAGAGTGATTTCAGTGCCATGTAGGTTGGTTAGCTTTTTATGAATACAGATAATTTTTTTATAATCCAAGTGTTTCTACATCGCTTTATAAACACAATTACCAAATTTTTCTTTTTTTTCGATGAAAACTTTGTAATAAGTCGATGATACATTTTATATCACTTTTCAGCAAACAATTGACTTCAGAATTTTATACAAACCAGCAGTTTTGATAATTAGACGGCATGTTTGATTCTATTTATTCACCTTTTTTATTTTTGAATAACATCGTTACTATATACATAGATCAACAGATAATCAACCGTTAGATGGAGTTGATCTAGAATCTGATAACGATATAGAATACAAGTTCTAATCAGCTAAATTTCACTGGAATAATTTAATGCTTAATCTAGTTATTATATTTAAATGCACAGGGACAGACAGGTTTACACTTCAAGAAATTCGCAGAAAATTTGATACATGCATGCAGTCTTGATGTAAATACCGGATGCTAAATTTAATTTATGTATCTGGTTCCTCTAATAAGTTAACATTTTCACAGAAAAACAAATATTAAAAGTCAACACTTAACTAGATTATTATGAATTGAATTTTGTTAACTGCTGCACATTTTAAATTAGATAATTCAATATAAAATTTATTATTTATTAACAGTAAAAGTTCATAAAAACGCATTTCAATAAGGAAAACCTATGCCAGTCGCCTAAATAAACAGAACTGTACTTAAAATTATAGTATATGCTAGAAAAATATTACGGATTATAATTCAAAATTTGACCAGCTTAAGGCGAGCCCATATTGTTGGCATTCGCAAGGAATGGCTTGTTTTTCTTTACATGTCTCATATGGAAACGCCAAATTGCTACTAGAGAGGCCCCTCCAATTCGATTTAATGCACTTTTTTTGCCGTGCACATAATGTACATATTGTGTATTTCCAGATGGCATAGAATGATGGAAATTGGGATGTGTTGGTTATTCGATTTTTCGCTCCATGTCACTCCAAAACCATTCGGTTTCTAGATTCATGCTCGAGTAAGGAATCAATTAGTATGGCAGGGAGCTCTCATGAATTCCTGGCTTTACAAAAACAACCTTATTTTCAAGGGGAAAGGCACAATTGAATTCAGATTCGGGACCCGTATTTCAATTAGCCAGAATGATCTTTCTTGCATATCTCTTATAAAGGTGGATTTGAATTTGACAGAGAACAACAATTGCAATAATGAAATCACTCTCTAAATTTGATATATTTAAGTCACTAAATTTTTGAGTAATACTTCTGAAAATACAAAACGAGAGATATTCAATTTGCTGCTGGACTTGGCGAAAGGTGTATACAATAGAGATGTTAAATTTGTTTACCGAATGTCCTCCATCCGACTCTGTTTTGCAGCTTTCGTGTAAACTTATATTCAAACAGCAGAATAGAGAGATTTTCTCTGAATAAATTTTGCTCAAACTTTCATAGAAATCTATACATTTGGCTTAAAGATTATATACCAAAGTTCATTCCTATAGTTTAAAGCTATTTTGAATTACCTTTGTTACAGATAGAATGGCATTTTCAGTTTTTCGAACTCAGGGAGGCCTAAAACGCCGAGATTCATCAACATCTCCAATTCGATTTTTTTATGATTATAATACTTCCGCTATACTTCGTCTACGAGAAAGTAAAAAGCTCTGATTTAATTCTAATATTTATATTATCAATGTCTATAATATTTAAAAAATAAAGTACTTTCCTTTAAACCTTTCTAGGGCCGAGGGAAGTATGCTTCACACCAAATTTATCAATTTTTGTATGAAATTATGTAGGCTGGCATAAGTTTTGACAAATATTTTTTAGAAAGACAGAAACTTAGATGCTTCAGTTCTTTATCTCACACAAAATGATGTGTTACTTAATTATTAATTAACCAAATTAATTAATTTATCAAATTAAATTTATCTAATAAGTTAAATAAATCCCTTTTCTTATTCTAATTTCAAGCCTAAAAATATTTTAACATAATATGACTAGATAAAAAAATGGTCCTTTAAAGGCTTAAGTGCCATTCAATTTATTTTTGCCATTGCAACGGCGCTAATAACAACAAAAATTTAAATATGCATTTTTCGTATTCATTCAGCACTATTGCCAATATTAATTTCTCATGAAATGTCATTTACTACAAAATTAACGACGCTAAATAGCATTCTTTTGCCATTTCTTTAACAATTATTGAGATAGGGTCGCAAAATTCTGCATTTCATGGCTCGATGCACTATGAACGGTCTGTCTGTGAAACGTATACATACTTATTTGTTGACGTCACTTTCGTTTATGTAGCTAAATTCAAAAGCATCAGCATCATCCATCTCTCTTAAGTAAATTTGTTCATGTAAATTTCAGAAGGAAATCTGTAGAATAATGTAAAATCTGTGTATTTCGATTGCACGATATTTGAACTATTAAAAATAAAATCTTTGCTGCATATTTTAATCATACGAATATTTTTCATTCTTCATTCTTCTAAAATTATATTGAAATTAATATTCAAGCTATCAAATCATTCAATTAATTCCAGGTATTTGAAGTCCCTAACTCTAAGAAAAACCCCGAGCTATTATTTGAAAGGAAAACAGTCATATAAATAACTATTTATTGGCTAGATATTTTCAATTTAAAATATTATATATTACTTTTATCTTATTACGGAGGCTTCCATATTTCATTCATATCTCCTCCTGTTGTTGTGACGGGTAAAAATATTTATATCATCACCATTAAAGCATATAGCCATGTGGAACATTTATTAAAGCATAAGACCTTTCTAATCAAATGACTTTTGATAAATTCAATTAAAGTGTCGGCATCAGACTTTTAGTGCATTTTTAGAATTAATTAATAAAGCAATTTCGAGCTCGAAAGCTAAGAATTCAGTTAGCTTAAAAATATTCAAGCTGCTGAAAAATTTTGGAATAACGATATTTGATTCTTCTGATCAGTAAGCAATTAATGACAAAAGGAAGAGATAAATTTTTAGAAATGTAATTCTCGATTACCTTTAGCATTCCTTTTCCTCTTTTCTTCTGAGGTGATAAATTATTTCAAATTCTTCATTGTTAGTATAAGTCAAGAATTTCAATCTACAATGAAACGTTACATCGTATAACCATATAAACCATCGTATAACCATGTAAAGACCATCTAGCGCAAAGAGTTATTCTGTTATCTTTGTCAATGGCTGGCACACATTAAAAAAATTAGTTTATTGGAGATAGGGAGTTCTAAAATATGGAACTATGTCAAAATCTCCAGTTTGAATTCTTTGACACTTTCAGTACTTTTTCTGCACTTTGTATACGAGAAAGAAAAAGCCTGTAAATA
Organism: Argiope aurantia; assembly: GCA_026543865.1. Lineage (NCBI taxonomy): Eukaryota > Metazoa > Arthropoda > Arachnida > Araneae > Araneidae > Argiope > Argiope aurantia. The sequence goes on from JAPMOR010007540.1 coordinate 12,580, forward strand.
AGAGTCACATTTTGAGAGTCACTGTCAGCAGGCTGTGCTTACAATCTAGCTAATTCGGTCAAATCTCTTACTGAAAGATCCTATTGAATAAGATAACATATTTGGACGGATTCATTGTGACAATAGTGATCTAGACTTTCAACATTTAACTGAAGAACAAATCGTAGGAGGAATCTTTAGCATCATTTCGCAGGAAAATGTAGAAAGAATAAAAAACCATGCATCATTGTAAAAAAATATTGAAATAAGCTTCAAAATGAAATGAAAATGAAATATTTTAATGAAAATGAAATATTTTAATGCAATAGACGTTCTGACTAAGAAAACAAATCGACTAACTTTTTAGCACAAAAATGTACTGTTTCTTAAATCATAACTGCATGCGTAATCCTTCTCTTTGTAAATGAATAAAAAATTTTAAAGTACTTTTTTCGTGCCTAGCGTCCTTTCGGGCATTTTGCGGAGTAAGAGGATGATAGACTCTATCAGGCATTTTTGAGAATTATTCACTTAGAGCAATGACATTTTTAAGCATATGTATTAAAATATAATTGCTCCAAATATTTTTAAAAAACGTTTTAAAACCAAATATATTATTTTTTTAAAAAATTCAAAATTTTCCAAGTGATTTAATTCTTAATATGTTCTTTTACCTTTTCTTCTTAACCTACACACATTCATTTGGGACAAAACCCAGATTTACGATTCTGCAATTCATTTTTAAAGTTAATTTTTTAGAAATATATTCATGTAAACATATTGAAATTTCACAAAGATTTTATGTTATGATGAATTAAAATAGATTTTTAAATACATTTTTGAGTATTTATAGTTAGTTTAGTCGAAACAGAAAATGGAAACACAGTTTGCTTTTAATTTTTAACCAAAATTTTCATTATCAATTTTACATAATTTCTTCAAAAATTAAAACATTTGGAAGATTTGAAATATATTAAATTTAATTTGATAAAAATTAATTGTTTCCAGAAAAAAAATCATTAAAATGTAGATGTAAGAAGATATATTAAAATATACATAAAAGCCCGTCAAATGCCCATTTTATTAAACAATAAATTTCATAATGCTATTTCAGATGAATATAAATGTATATTTTAATGGTAAAACAACAAAAAGAGAATTTCATATTTTTGACATTTTTTTTAATTTCAAAATTCACTGTCCCTCTATTTGCTTATTTGTGGTTGTCATGTTCGATATTAACGTACTAGATTTATATAATTAGAGATATACTAGATGAATTAGATTACACATAAGTGTGTAATACTTAATTTTATTATTTTTAGGATTTTTTAAATATTTATTTGATGATGTTTAAATCCTTCTATGATATCTTACATATGAAATTTTGGTTTTAATAGCGAAAAATAATTTTTAATGAATTAGAAATTTGGAATTCTCAAAGCTGGATTTGTTTCAGAAAAGTTAAAAAGAAAATTCAAGTAAATTTATACTATTATTCTAATAAAAACGTAAGAAAGTTGCCTCTCGACAATAAAATGTAAAAATATCACATACTGTGATTAATTCTTTCAAAATCATTAGTGCTTTTTTTTTCTGAAATTTAAAAAAAAGATATTTTGTTAATAATGTGTACTGCCATGTACTGCCAGTACTTAATATGTATACTGCCACGGTTCAAGACTTATCTTCGGGCCACCTATCTAATCAGATGACCCCTACTTTGTAATCTCTTAATTATAGTAAAATAGGAGTAATCGAATTATATAGATGATACGGTACAGTTAGAAATTAAGTGCGAACCACGGGACATATGGCAGTGTACGTGTTAACCAGGTGGTTGTCATTGCTGATTTAATAAAAAAAATATTTTTTTTATTATTCGTTGAATGCAGTATCAGTTATATATCCCTAGTAACATTGTTTATATGAAGTAAATAAATTTTACGCTTTCCTGAACGTATTAAACCTAATAGAAGATATAAGAATACAAAACTGATATCATTTATTTTATTTTCAAGAACAACATTTTAAAAGCTCTAAATGAATGAATAATCAAACAAGTGTAACTGTACGTTGTTTTATAAATTTATTGGTTGTTTGAGAACAAATTATGGAAATAATTCAAATGTCTTTTCGTCCAGAACATACAACCAGGTCCATGAGTCAAAGATACACTATAGAAAGAAAGACTGCTTCTGTCAGTCAAAGTGAGCTCCAAGAAATTTGGATTATGAAGATAGATCTGAAATAAAATTCTTACTTGGCTTCAATATAGATTATTTCCTGGAGAACTTTTAGATGAAACTGGACCATAATTTTATTTTTTTAGAGGAAAACAAGAAATCCTCAGCAACCAAACCGAGCAAAATTATATAGAGCTCTCTCAGAATAGAAGTTTCTCAGGAATCCGGCAGATAGCAGGCCAGAGGACTGCCGGTATGGTGGAAGTTCATTTAAAAAAATACATTCTGACAACAAAATAGATATTTATTGCACATAAGCACAGAAAAGATTATATTATTGAAAAAGAGTACACACATTTTCTCTCATAAGAAAACGTTAATATGAAATAACTTTTGAAGATAATAATACAAAATTAAGATTTATTATTATCTTTTATCTTTACAAAACTTTTACATTTTTTTATCATTGAATTTAGGTAACTAATTGAATTTAGTTAATTAGTAGTTAATCTATGCATATATTCTCATGCACCACTCGTGCAGGAATAAGTAAAGGGGTTTGACTTTTAATAAAATGGAATTTTAAATAAAAGCACAGTTTTTTTAAATAATAATAACAAACGAGATCAGTCATTTTCATTCAAAGGGAGTTTTAATGTATGGATGTTTATTATACTATTTCTTTATGGTCAAGCATTGAAGACTTGGATAGCAGCCTGTTTCAAGTCTTACATAACAAATGGTGAACAATCAAAGTTGTAAATTAGAATAGCACCTTTCGAACTTCAAAGCGAGCACACTTTAAAATTCTCTTAAGCAAATTGGTCTAATTATAAATTGAATTCTATTACTATTGAGAGGCCCCCCCAAACCCGTCCAACTAAATTGCGACCGGATATCCGAGACGCCTGGATATCACTGAGAAACTCCCTATAGCTCTCGTTATGAGTTGGAGCCCATGGAGCGTGCTTTGTTCATTAGAGACGCTCGTCTAGATAGATTTATGGAGCAGGGAGGTTTCCTGAGAAATCTAAATGGATATTTGAGCATGCATTTGCTTTGTAGCGTGATTTTCTTTTGTGTATCAGGCCCTTAAGCATAAGGATGGTCATCGCGTTTATTAAGGAGGGAGAGAATTTTTCTTGAATGAGAAAATCTGGCGTTTCACTATTTTAAGGCATCTGGAGTGCAATGATGATAGAAATGCGAAGATTATTTGAGAAATTTAGAATATCAGTGAAAAGAAACTCTGAATCAAATGAAGTCATTTTTGCGCAATACATTTTTATAATAGGAGACTTTGCGACCATCCTGCACATAATAAATATTAATAAATCAGTTCAAAATAAGATCACTG
>JAPMOR010007544.1:0-37917 GCA_026543865.1 Argiope aurantia
TTCGTTCCTTTCAGGATTAATTCAACAAGAAAAGATTAAATTGCATTCAAATGGAAGAAAAAAAAATCAAATTCTGTAAGAAGGAAAAAAAACCTAAATTAAAAAATATATATAAAGATTACAGTGAAAAAACTCTTACTTTCTGAATTCAAGATCCATAAAACGAAACATCTTCGAACATTAGATGTCTCTACTAATAACTGTCGCATATATCTTAACTAGTACTTCATATAAGCCTCGATAATTAGAGCTCGTTACATTCTAGACTAGTGTCCTAAATGTTCCAGATCTTTAGTTAGTAGTCTTAAGTTCCTTCCACTAAAATACAAAAAAAGGACATCATCGAAAAGAAAACATAAAACGGAAAATAAATTGCCTTTCCTTTTGCAGGATAAACAGTACCCTGAGGACTTACTTAGCATTAATCCTGTAAGAGCGGTAGACCATGAACTCGACTTGAGGATTCCGTAAACGAGCAGTCTGAGTACTTTCTATGAGGGTAATTTTGGTTAATGTGATAAATCTTTGACTATTTTTTATCTCTCAAATAACTGTAAGGAAATCGATTGTTGCTGTGCAACTATCTTATCAACTGCAAAATGCCAGATCTTTAAGTTGCAGACACAACAAAGTGATAAAATGTTACAGTTTTAGGATTATCTGTAAAATTCTAAAATGTGTTATAAAAACAGAAAGTGTGAAATTTCTGTATTTAATCTAATAAAACTCAATTATTGAAGTAAAGAAATTGAGTATCATTTGGTATCTTCTGCAAAAGAAACTTCAAATTTCTGTGCTTAAGAAAAATCAGTCCAATCAACTTGCGAATAGCTACTAAATCTCAAAGAAAGGAAATACAAAGATGTTGTATAGTTCATATCAACTTAAATAAAATTCATGAAATTTTTGGTTTATTATAATTCTGAAATTATTATTATTATTGGCAACGCACAATGACGCATCAGTTAATAGCTGCAATGTAATTAGACAAATTAGCATTTTATTCATTTCGAGCAGGTATTAGAAACTATGTATACATATAAATTTAGCAGGGAAAAATCGAAAAGTTATAATCTGTCGCATTACGGGCTATTGGTAATGAAATGATTAATTTTGGAACAATGCAGAATTCGAACTTTTTATGTAATGATTCATTAATGATGTAATTTTTATGTAATGATTTAAACCGAATGCGCTTTCCACTTGTTGCAAATATATGCAGCTATAAAAATGCAGCAAATTTATTAAGATCTTAAGATAATTTTCAACTTTCTTAAAATAGTTAAATATAGGGTATTCAGAACATAAGTTGAAACTTTAAATTTTTAAAATTTTATTCATTTCTGAAATCCAAACAATGACCAAAAGTTATTTTGAAAAGTTGGAATGTCGTAAATATTGAAATTTAATAACTTTGTAAATATTTTCAATTCATTGTGACAAAAAGAAAAATATTAATGGTAAAACAAATGCGTGTGACTATAGCTAAAAATTCTGTTCATTTTTTTTTAAAAAAAATGAGGAATAAACACAGACACCCAATATCATTGACGTGTTCGCTCTTTGTCCATATCCGAATTGCAAACCTACATAAAAAAGAAGAAGTAAAATCTAATGGAATACTCTGCAATACATCATTTGAAATGCAGATGACGGTTTCATGCCTTAGGAAAATGAATAAGAGAAACACAAGCATCAAAAAATGTTCACTAACATAATCCGCGAGCCCTCTGTTTGTCTTAGTGGTCTTAACGCTCAAAGAAACCGCTCCTTTTCTTTTATTGCAAACTTATTTATTCCGTTTTTCATTTATCTCTGGCGTATTTTTTAGATCCGTGTCTGTTTATACTTAGAGTAGCTCCTGTATCTGATACATATATTTTTTATTTTTTATCCGAACACGGGAGAATTTCTATTTCTTCCCACGCCAAGTCCACAATTCTTTCTTTGTTGCTTTTACTTTTATAGATTCATCTCATTTTTTTGTACCCTTTTCCATTTGGTTTTGCTAACCTAGCCTCCTTTCTTCTGGTTTACTTTAATTTACAGACCTAAAGGCACACGAAATGTTGGTGGGAAAGGAAGGGAGAGCGCACCCGCGTATCCTCAAATATCGATCCCAAATCCAATAATGGCCGCAGTGGTTGCAAACCGCTTCCTCACTCGCAAAGGAGTGCAGCCCTCTCGATCCCTTTTACTAAATTCTGTACGCAAGGGAAGGGGCTTTCGCGAAAATTGCGAGAGAAAGCATGTGAAACCCGTAAACAGTGAAAAATGAACCACAGAAAAGCGTCCATTTATTCAAATTTAACACAGCGTTTACCTTGGCAAAGATTCATTTCCCCGATTTGCTTCATCCCAAAGCGCACTGGTGGCAGTTTTATGTCCCAGGATTTGAGGTCCAGTTGGGAACTTCTCAGAAGTTTTGGATTTTGTTTCAGTTTCTAAATGCCAATGCATTTTATTCTTTTTCCGGAAAGCTATTGAAAGGGGGGGGGGGAATGATGTAAAGGAAAAGAAATAAAGTCTTAATATTTATAATTTTTGTTTTCGTGTTTGATGCGATTTTTTTTTTGGTAGATCTCTAGATGAAATATTATTTTGAAATTCAAAATCCGGTTACAATCAGATGTTTTGGTTTAAAAGGAAATACCAGCTAATTTTTAGCTTTCTTTTTAGAGTTCGTATTATAAATTGACCATAAAGGATTAATAGTTCTTTTTCCACTGAAAAATTATCAAACACAATGGATAATACTTTATCTTATGTTTTGACGACATGGATAGTTTGATGTTTTCAGATTTAGTTTCTAATTCTAAAAGTAAAAATATTTTTCGCCTCATATTCACTTGTAAAAGAAAGGATTAAATTATTTGTAAAGGATAATTAAGTTTTAAAGCTCACAAAAAAATTCTAATTAATTACATATTGATTTTTTAAAATTTCTAAGTAGAATTCTGATCAAATTCTGAGTTGCAAATTAAAATTATAATTTTCCTAAATACTTTGGACTGAGTCTCCAGTACAAATTTTACTGTTTATTAGGATTTTTTTAATTGAAAATTTTAAATTTATTAGAACAAAATTTTAAATCTACCATTTTTCTATAGCAAGTGCACCAATTTTATTTTTTAAAGAAAAGTTTTTTAAATAGTCTTTCCTAATTATTTAATTGAGAATGCTTTAATTTCTGATTAAAATCCCGAACAAATGTAAATATGTGAATTTCAATAATCAGAAAGTGGAAATCTTAAGCAATTGTTTGTTTTGTGCCTTTTTTCTAAAAGCAAATCATTTTTTTTTTTCGCGTCTGAGATAGTTACTGAGAAAAAATAATAAAATGAGTCATTTAAGGTATTTGATATTTGAAAAGCGATTTTTAATGTATCCTACAATGGCAGTCATTTTAATAACTGTAAAAAAATTTAGTATTTATTTCGAATAGTGCTACTATTAAAAGTATGTAAAGGAGTAATTATGAACGAATTTAATTTCAGGGGCTTCCCAGCTCATTCCGGAGCATTCCAAAAGTTTTAGTTTCATAATTATTTCCACAATAATAAGTTTCAGCTTGTTCGATGTATGAGAATAAAACAATTTAAACTGATAAAAATGAATTTTAAAGTGCTTTAAAATGTTTTCTTTCATTTTTTTCTTTCATTGAGTTATTTTTTTTTATTATTATTTCTGTGAAAAGACTTAAAATGTTTTTAGTTTTACTTGGGATTATAAATCTATTTAAAAATTATTTTTCAGGAAAAGATTGCTCTTTTTTATTTCTGGTTTTTAAGCCTATAATAATGATAAGATTCTCAAAAATGGCTGAAAATGTATTTTTATACTTTAAAAATAAATTTGCATCAGTTCATCTTGCATCATTCGGGATGGTGTTTCGACTTCTGGCTAAATATCTGAACAAGTCCCATTGTTGCTAATTGACATATTTTCTATTTCAGTTCATGTTAAATCTGCATGCAGTGAATTTATAGCTTTCAATTGTCTCTATTTAATGAATTAAATAGAGACAATGTAAAGCTATACTAAGGCTATAAATACATTTATATCAATATTAAAACAATGTGGATCAGAAATACTTGAATTGCTCCTGCAGTAACATTAATGTAGTTAACTTTGAAATGCTAATAAATTTCTGCTTATGTATTCAAAGTTTAAAATGAACGTTTAAAATCATTTGAAATTTGGATTTACTGTTTTATATTGGCAAGTTGAATAGAAATGTTATTTATACTAGTAAGCGCTTTCAAATTTTATCTCATCTCTGTTTTATGTTCTCCCGACATTATTCCATATTTTTGTACCATTAGTAAGAAAAACTAGGCTCAGAATTATAAATTGTTGTATGAAAATGCATGCAAAACTTAAAAATTTTTCCTTTATTTATGCAAAATGTTTGACAACAAATGATACTGAATATTGGATAAACCATCATAAATCAATGACTCGTTCTTTATTATTCTAATAATAGATAATAGAGTTATAAATGTATAAATATATAAAAATATATAACTTATAAATGTATAACTTACGAAAAGAACACATAGTAAGTTAATATATGCACTAGTAAATTTAATATGGTCTTTCATATTTACTAAAAATTTTTATCTGGAATATATTTGGCAATTCTATCACGTGTCATTAAAAGGAAGTCATCACTTTGATAAAGTATTATTGACTATTAAAAGAATTTTTTCAAATAAAAACTTCATCCATTTATATATTTTAATGTAGAATTGAGAATCCCTTTTTAACGAGGAAGAAAATAATATATTATTTTGAGCAACTCTTATATTTTATGAATATAGCATTCTTGTATATAAATAAAATTTAATACTCTATAGTAAAGCATTTTTATATCTAAAGGCCCATTTTATATCTAAATAGTTGATACATTAGTCTTTAAACCAAATAAAAAGCGATTTTTCATGCAAATATTATGTTATATTATCTTTTTCTTAAAAAACAAATACATTTAGCACTAAATCATTTCAGAAACTTTAAATAAATCCAGAAACTGCACATTTATGAGCTTGCCTGACTAATGGCAACATTTTCTCATGCAAAGCATTCTATAGGAATATTTTTTCAGTCAAATCCTATAAAGTCCTTCGTTATGCTCAGCAATTCCATTTTTGCGTCTGGCAAACACTTCTCTTGTTACGCATCTTAATAAAGAATTGCCAGATATGTGACACATAAACAAACTATTTCCACTCAAAGCAAGTGACAGTGGGAGAAAACATTTCTGTTCCTTCGGAGTGAACAACTCTTCTGCAGAATTTATGGGTCCAGTATCGTAAACAAAGACAGTCATAACTTAGTTGGTAATGTTCACTTTATGCTTGCCGCCGACCACTAACGACTTTATGTTAGGTTTTATCCTTTAGTATTGGCCAAAGCTAAAGGTTAGTTGTCACCTCACGTATAGGACGTTAAGGGTGAAGATGGAACCTAAAAGTAAAAGAAAAGCGATATTTATCTTGTTGTTGCACCGTTTTATGGCGGGAAACCCTTTTGACATTGCAGAGGTTCCAGCAGATAGACAGTAAAGTGAAATGGTACTTTCCTGCACTTTATCAACTTCTGGGAGATTTTTTTTTTCTTGGGGAGAATATTTTATTATTCTGTGGCTACGAATCGGTTTTTATTATTGCAATTTGTTTATAAATTAATGATTCTACCTTTACTTAAGCATAGCAAGCATCAGATGCTTTTATTATGTAATATTAATTCATTATTGATCTAGGAATAAGTTTATATCTTACGCTTTAAATCAATTCAGAACAAAATTGGCAATTTCTTTTTTTTTTTACATTATTAAATAATTAATAATGAAAATTTAGTATTTTATGTAAAATATATATAAAATTTTTGAAATCTCTAAGATTAATCAGAAACTATTAACAAAATTCATATGGAAAAATCCTTACATCGTTCTGGACATCAACAAAGATATAGTAGACATGGTATTATTTATATAACAAACATAGATCAATAGTTAAAGGATGTGATTTAAAATATCCTTTAGATACATAATAGCACATCTACTATAATCACTAAGAAACTGTTAACTTTTATCTGAAGATTATAAAATTTGCAAATGCTTAAATTTCTTTTAAGAAATTTTTTTCTTGAAGAAAAATTTTTGCAAATGGCAGAAATTTTCCTGTATAATGTTCCATATTTTTAAACATTTATTATATTATTCTCTAATTATTTTTTGGATAAACTTATAAAAACAGACCATACTTATATAGACTTTATACTAAGACAGACCAAACTTATAAAGATCGTATTAATATATATCATCTGGAAAAAACGTTTATCTTTTAAAGCAAGAAACTTTTGTACAATAATAAAAGAAAAAATAATTTAAATTTAAAAATTTTAAAAATATTAACAAAATGTACAGATATTATTGAGTATTTTTTTTTATTTAAATACTATTCCAACTTAAAAGAATATATCAAAAAATTAAATTTGTTATTTATAAAAATATCTTGACCGAAAAGAAATGCACTTTTAATTATTGTTGTCAAAAATATAATTTTAATAAATACTAGAAAAGCTACAGATAATGAAAATTAATTTCCCTCTAAATATATATTTAAATTTTCTAAATAAGACCATTCATTTTTCTAATAAGACAAGACCATTCCATTATTTTTTTAGGTTTAATAATATAAGGAGAGCAAACTATCAATAAAACATTTTAATTAGAACAGTTAAACTATATTTAAAAAAGTAATCTTAAGTTTCAGCAATCTAAAGCAATGTGATTAATAACGAAACACTGTAGCTCATAAATCTACGGTTTTCTTTATACTTCCGGCTGTCCCAAAAGAGCTATAACATTGTATAGTTTACATTTCTTCTTCTAAAAAATAATAAAGCTATTTGATCGAATAAAGAAATAAATCATATCTCCGTGTTTTAATAAACTTCAATGAAAGAATTTATTCTTAAACGAAGGGAAAAAAGACCAAGAACCGCAACTTAAAGAAGACATTTGTCAAATTTAATAAATTGCTCCTTAACTCTAAAAATACCGCGCCGTGTTGATGGACTTGACCAAAATTAATGAACCATCCAAATTTGGCCACTAATTACTTCTATCCGTATTGCTTCAAACTCGTGAATAATTAATGCTGCCAATCGATATTTCAAACTTGGTCATTAGTGCCCGCGGCAGAACGTGATGAAATGTAAAAACCGGATGTTTTGAATTCAACATTTTCTCTACTTCTCACATAGAGGAATTCTACTGATGATGTCATTAACAGTAGATGATATCGTTAATGACTTCACATACTTTACAAGAGATTGCATTAAATGTGCATGTAAATGGGTTGTGCATAGTAGAGGAAACTGCATAATGCTCTTTCATTTGCTGCAGTAGACCACTAAGCAAATGCCTTTTCATTGCCTCTTATTTAAATAGATGCAGATATAATTTCTGTCTTTGAGGGATCATAAGATATTTTAGAATATTATCACCATTACATATCTATGAACTAGCATCTACTTACAAAACAGTAGATTGCAAGTAATTAAGTTTATTGTATAGCTATAGGATATCAAATTATAGGAAATGACTGATTTGATAATTCAATTCTTGTTAGGCCAGCCTCAACAGCCTTAGTTCAATTTTATGTTCATTTGTAACATTTAATAGTTTTAGAAGAATGGATATAATAATTCCTTCAATTAAAAAATGGAATTCGTATGTGAAAAAAATAAAGTGTTTGTTTTTCTATTACTTGATGGGTATTTTGCTAGTAACTATCTTAAAGTTTTAGTATTTTTACTAAGTTGGACTAAAGGCAAATATTGAAACACCTATTTAATGCAATATAAGGCAGATAAACGAAATATATTTGAAATGGAGCGTGTTTGGACTTAGAGAGAGGGACACATGTGCGAAAGGATATTTTCTTTTTTATTGTAAAATCACATACAACTTTGTTACGATTTCTTTACGATATTTTCTGGCATTGCCCTTTGCGGATTTATTGTACAATATCTTGTAATAATGAGTTCTTATCCTTTATTCATAGCTTCTGTCGATCGGTCGGCACATGCCTATCTGATGATATAACAGCGCAGTTTTGCTTAAGATTGTTTTCTAAATAATGGTTGGCGAATCAGTTACCTCGTTCAAGCATAGATTTTATAGCAAAATTCAGCGAAATGTCTCTATTCTTTGTCTGCTGTATATTTAGTTCGTTCAAGAAGTTAACATTCACTATCAACAAAATGACTTATTTATCGATATAGCGTTACTTCATAAAATGTAAAAACGGTTCGAGTAGCAATGTTTCAAAAACTATATCATTGTATCTGGGTGGCATCTTGAGAATGAATTAGTAAAAACGGGCATCACTTAAAATATCTATTTTCCTTTCATGAACATCATTAAATTCTATGCAATCTTGAATATTGGTCTGAGAATCATATTTTTCTTGCCAAAACTGGGGATTTTGTGATTTTTTTAAATCTTATTAATCTCGATCAGCTTTTTATTCATCATCTGCGGCAGTTTAAAACAAAAAATGACTTTTGGGGGTTATTCATGATCTTCATAGAAAACATTATTAGCTGTGAGCTCTCATAATCTACGAATAAAGCTTTAAGTAATTGTAAAATATTTTATTTTTAAAAAATTCAAAATAAAATAAATGAATTCGATACTAAACTTATGATACACATTAATCATCTAAACATGCATAAAATTACAACTAAAGCAAAAAAAAAACCGAATAAGTGATTTTTGATAATTCTGAAGTTTTCATAAGTCCTTGAAAAATGTGATAATTAAGAATGATGCATCGTATCTGGCACACGATTTCAGCGGAATTGATAATTGATCTCAAATTACCCAAATTATTAATATTGATCGAATTTTACATTAATGTAATTTGTTATAACTTTCAAATCACAAATTTATGATTTCAAAAATATATGAAAGGATTCTCATGAAAATGTTAAAAAGGCCGGTTATTTAAAATCTGAAATTTAACTCGACACGCTTCATATTTCTAAAGAAGAATTTTTTAAATTCATTTTTATTCACTTCTTGATGTGATCAAGTTTTAATTTTGTACCGCTATGTATTTTAATATATATGTACTTGATTAATATTTCCACGCCTTAACAATCAGCTGTCGATGAATGATATTACTTTTTTAATACTCATGGTATCTCCTAGTAGTCAATTTATGATATTTTAATAAGAAATGATTCAATAAAGACTTAAAAGTGGAAAATTATTAATTTTTAAAAAAAATCTACTAATTTGTAGTAATAAAAAAGAGTTTTTAAAGAATTATTCTTAAAACAATGTATTAATAAATTTCAGAATCTTAAATGAAAATAATTTTATATACTCTAATTCTTATATCTTATAGGTTATCTCAAAAATACTTTGGCTTATTTATAAAGAGTGTCGAAAAAGTCCTTAATATTTTTTATTCTTTTCTTTACCAATGACATTTATACCATAAATTAATGCTAAAATATGCCGAATAAATTTGCATATTACTCATCAGGGGCGTTTAAATACTTGCGTTTTATTCTCCTGTATAAGAAATATATAAAAGGAGAAATCACGAACTTACTAGAAAATGTGTCCTCGGAAAAACTGTTGAATATCACGTTTTGAATCTACATGAATCCGAATAGTCTGTCTGTATTATTATATTCCAAGGCAGGCAGAAAATGTGTATCTTATTTTCATTCAGGGTCATCTGCTAGCTAACTGCCTATGCTTGCGTATGAAACGTAATTACTTTAAAACGCTATAATCTATAAATGTAATTATATGTGGTGCTGGCCAAAAGTGATGAACTGAATCGATTTTTAGACTTTGTTGATAGACTGGAAATAATTCTAAGTACGCATTAGAATCTCTTGAATTATATAACAAAGCTTAACATGTGCTATGCCACATTGTATAAATAGCGAGAAAGTGAAAGAGAAGATACTCTCCCCGAATTATTTTGATCATTTGGGGCGAAAAAGCAATCAATTAATTTTAAAATTTGTATAATTTGTTTCAAAATTTTATTCAGAAAAAACAATGTGATTCAAATTGATGTGCTCCTGTTTGGGAAGTCCTGGTGAGAGAACCTGTTGACGTTATGCATTCAAACTTGGAGGATATGTTTTTAATACCATGGGATATTGATCGGTGTAGAAAAAAATATAGTTAAAAAATTGACCACTAGGTGAAATGTGGTTCTGCAATCGGTAAAAGGTAATGAATATGAAACATAACATCATCAATGAAGGGCAGAATACGAAGAAAAAATGTTTTAAATTTTACTACACAACAAAAACTTGTATTACAGAAATTTCAATGATAGTAACAAACGAAAGACAGCAAAAACAGCAAACAAAACAAATGGTTTTCAATGTAGCCACCTTGCGTCAGGGCCAACATATACACCGTGCTATAACACGATTCACTGCGGCATGTAACAGATCGAGTTCGATATTGCGTACGTGCACGAGGATACCGTTCTTCAAATCCGCCAGATTTCTTTCATTTACTCCATAAACTTTATCTTTGAGGTGACTCCAAAGCCATCTTGTAGGAAATGCACAACTGATAAAGAGTCGCAGCAATTACTGAACTACACGTGCTATGTGAAGAGGACCACCATCTTGTTAGAATATTGTTGTAGTGAGGCATCAATGCTGCTGGAGCTCTGGAATGACGAAATTTTGCAACATATGTCGATAGTGTGCTGCGGTTATGGAGCAGGCAGTTTTATGTGTTCATTATTACACACATGTGAAAGTGAGCTTTATCGGTTCATAGCATGTTCCACTGCCATTTCTGTTCCTTCTCCATCTGTTCCAAAAAATTGTCATGCACATCGTTGTCGGCTGATTTTAACTCTAGTCTTAACAAAGGGTGGATCTTATACGGATAGGATTCGAGTGCTTTCCGCTTGGACCTCTACGCTGTAATGTATGGCAACTCCAGATGCCTTGATACTGCGCGATCACTAAATCTCCCTGATGTGTTCGAATTTACTTTCTCAATAATACAGGTTGCGACGTCTTGAATCACCTGTGGTATGCGTGTTTTGCGTCCAAGGCCTGCTTTAAAATCAAATCTGCTTATTTCCTGTTGCCTCATTGCCAGCAGAGCAGAAGGTTTTATTAGACCAGTACGCAAAGATTTCTGCCTTCGATATAAGCGAAGCGCTTTGACAGCGTTATTGCTGTTTTGGTAAAATAACTTTAGTAGCAACAACACGCTCCGGCAAACAGAGAATCATTGTTGTGGCCCAAGAAATTGGAGCCTGTGCGCCCAGCTTTTTATCTATTACGAATAACCTTTTTACCCCGAATATGCAAATTTGGTTCTCCAGTGCAGCTCGCAATATCGAATAATCAAATTTATATCTAGTTCTATTTTTCTGTGTTAGTAATGCAATAATTTATGTATGAGTAATGCAGTAATGGAGTTTATTACAGATACCTCGTATTCTGTGCTGTATTTCTGGTATAATGTTTCCTATTCCTTAATTTAAACCGAAGCGTCACGTTTCAACTAGTGGAATTTTCTTGAGTATTTTTTATTGAATCAATTAATTTCTAATGGCCTGAAATCCTTTCCTTCAAATATGAAGGCGTTACGTCGATTGTTCTATCGCCAGGGCGTCATAAACAAGGTTACATTAATTTTAATCAGCCTGCACATGACAAATGTATGTGGCTTTTCATAAACGAACAAATTTAAAATAAATTTTATAAAAATGATTTTTATATATACATTTTTATTATTGGTTTCTATTAATAATTTATTTTTATTTTAATTATTTTATGTTATTACGCCTTTAATTTATAAATCGGTATTATAAGCATTAAACTTATTATTCTATCTTGAAAGGTATTTTTCATGAAATGTCCTTCTATAAATGGCAATAATTGCATAGAATTAAAATTTAGTTCATGTAGTGGATTGGCTGGTAGTTGTGGTTTTAATACGATGCAATATAATCAAAAACTTACAAATTTTTAAAATTTTAAAATTTTAGCACATTTGAAGTGAAAATATAATTATAAAAATAATATTGTGTATATAATGTAATTATAAAAGCTTATTATTGATTAAAAATGTTAATGAATGAAAAACTAATTACAAATTTTTTACTAATAGTAAACGTCAAGTTAAATAAAAATGTAATCAAGTTAAATATACCAACTAAAATTTAGTTGATTTAATGAGATTATTATTCTAAATCAAACTTTAGTCTGTTAAATGTAGTATTTTTTGTTCATTTTTCCTGATCCCTTTTCACATCAGAAAACAATTCCCTGACAACGAATTAACCAGAAATTTCATATCCTTCCTTCAAGGTGAAATATCAGCTCTCAATTGTTTATCAAGAAAGGACTTATCCTGAAACAATTCTATTCCTTCGTAATTAGATAATCCAGTGAATTCACTTTTGTCGCAGTTGCTGTTGGAGGATTTAGTTTCATTATTGATTTAGTTGAGAAAACCAGAAACTTATAAAATCTCCTTGGGGACTACTCAGGAATTGCAGTCATTTGTCATTTCTCAGACATTAACTTGCTCCAACTTTGGATGTAGATATAAAGCTATTAAAAGACGAAGTAATAAACTCTTCTAAAGTTTTAAATATTTTAAATATATATCAGTAACTTGATAATTATATTAAAACTATATGATAAAAGTTTTATATATTTGGACAAAAGAGATTTTACCCTCTTATTAGATTTATTGCTAAGTACTTTTAGCTTACATAAAAAAGATTCTAAAATCATTGAATAAACTTTGAAGCCTTTTTTTTATTATTTAGGAATACATACGCAGGATTAATGAGTTGAGGCACAAGCATAAAAATTAGACATAAAATGAAATCTAAATTTGAACTTTTTAACGCTTTTTATGAGTGTTCATTCTCCAATCATTCAATTATTATTTAAAATTCCATTCACTAAAGGTAGTGATTATTTGGAAGCGCTACTGAAGCTATGACGGAACAATTTAAAATTGGTACTTTTTTCCAAAAGTAAACAAAGTGACGAATGTACGAATAATTAGATCTTAAACATAATTCTTTCACCTATCTAATCAAATTATTCTCTCACTATTTCTAAGATGGATGGAATAGTTTGATTCCATCAATCCTTAGTTGGATTTGAGGGATAGACGGTCGGCATAATTTTGACTAACTTTCGTAAGAATGTTAAAAAGTTGCTATCTGGTGATAATTTATATTTCATTTCATGTATAATTCTTATGTATTTGTTGACCTCAAAGTGTCTCTCGGGTCATTTTGACATGGCACTTTTACAAGCAGTTTTATTCAAAAATGTTTGTTTTAGTGAACTGTTTGTTTGTTTAGCTCCAGGATCTGCCTAAGATCTTCTCCAGATCTGTCCCATGATTTCTGAATAACCTCGAATGAAGTATTACTCTAACAGTCGTGTGATGTTATTGGCATATCAAGTAATACTCATGGTTTCTATGTATCATTTTTTCATGATTAAATAAATACATATTGTACTTTTTAAAATCAATCTATTGTTTCGTTCGCCTGTAAAACAATTTCAGAAAACCGGAGTTGTAAAATAAAATATTTTTCTGAAAAATCATTTTATTTATATAGGTATATACGTATCATGGATAAAAGAATGAAAATATAAAGAAGTGATTCTCAAACAACTTCACTGCTATTTTTAGTTATATATTCGAAGCTCTACTTATAAAAATATCAAATATTATAAAGAACTTTTTAAAATAAATTGCAAGTTTGAGAAAAAATAATTTATCAAACATCTTCAATGTGAATGAATATAAATTATTATGCTATTAAATGTGCTTCAATTTTTAACTCATATTTTATTTTAAATAACACACAACAGCCTGCATACAGCCATGCATATATTTCTAAGAATTCATAAAAGCTTGATATTTTATAAACAAAATAATTCTTTTGATGATATCTATTTTCATGTAGCTTATCATGTGTAAAAGAACATAAAATGATGATTTTTTTCTGTGTAAAAACATGCATTTATCTCTGCCAAGTGAGTCATAAATTATGAATTATTATTCAATTTTAGTCAAAATATTGTCACGTAGGTACTTTAGTATAGAACTTAATGACACACACACAAGAAGTAGAGCTAAACCAATTTATTAACTGAACTCAGAACTGGGAATACAGTAACTTATAAATCTTCTGCTTTTATTCAAGCAGAGAAAGTTCCAGAATACTCCTCTGGAGACAGTAAGAAAAATCCAGAACACTTGTCTGGTAAACTGAAGAAATGTCCAGTATCTTCTGGAACATGAAATAAAGGAAAACATAAAATCAAGTATTTCCATATACTATTAATCGCATTGTCTCTAGTGGGATTCGAACCCAGGTCTCTTGATCACGAGATCAGGGCCATGACCATTCGTCCATGGAGATTCGACTGCCTTTCTTCAATGCGGCAATATTGTCCCATAGACTTGTAAGTATATGTAAAAGTTTACGAAACTCTAACCTCTTTTGGTCGCTTTTTTATTGTTTCTTCAACTTAGACACATCATTTTTACTTTTTTTTAGCCAGACCAATGATTTTTTTTTAAATCTTTAAAGCTAAACGTTGGTAATTTCTCACTAATCAAATTCATTATCAGTGCTTTTCATAAAATCCTTGTGTCACATTAATATTACAGTTATTTTACGAATGTTTGACAGAGAAGCTGAGAAATCTTTATCGATTTTTTTTCGATTTTTTATTTTAAATCCTGTTTTGAAGCTGTATTGGTATTTTTACTTATTCAACAATAAAATATGTAAGCAATTGAACAAAAACCGTTTTCTGAACTTTTATAGGATGCTAATGTAAAATGTCTCGTCATATTTATTTGCATTAAGTGCACTGAAGTGCTGGATCCTGGTATTGAATGTACAATTATTTTCAGAGTAACTATTGACTGTAGGAATTCCTAAGGTAAATAATATAATCTCATATAAGCTAGTCAATTCATTTTGAATTAATTGTATTAAAACTTTAAGAAGTAAGAATAAGTATCCGTACAAGTACAAACCGTTATGCTAATCGTAACTGAAGTTATAAAGCATTGGTTGATATTCTTCGCATGATGGTCCTATGGTCTGTGAAATGCGCAGTTTCTCATGCCTGAAAATGTTCAGGCATGAGATAAAACAGAAATGTTTTACCTACATTACTTAGTGAACAGTGCTTAATCCATCATCATCATTAAGCATGATTTTTGTCACAGTTTCAAACACAACGATATGACCTCTACTAGCAAATATTACGTTGAATTATTTGTTAGGAATTATTAGGAATTATTTGTTATATAAAGAAAAACGAAACCATCTAATAATCCACGGTGCAATTTACTTCCGAGGATATGGAATGGACTGGATTAGCGATATTCTTAAATTCTCGCTATCACACTCGAAGTTATTAAGAAGAATTTCATTGCTTAAGCGGAAATGAACATTTGTTGTAGGTACATAAGAATGCAGTGCTCTATAGAGCGAAATGTTGAATCAAGCATCATCACATTTAGCATATTAACTTTTTCATTTGTATGATATAATATATAATGATTAATACTTCTTCATTTGTATGTTCACAGAAGTAAAAGGAGTTTTCAGAAAAAATAAATTTTAAATTAGTTTTTTTATTATATAAAATTAATTGAAACTTGTTCGTCTGTTTCTCAAAACTTTTGAAACACATTAATGAATAAATTAATGAATAATAGAATGATTGAATAATTGAAACACATTAATGAATTAATGAATGAATCGCACCACTTACAAATTTCGAAAATTAGATTTTTAATGATATCGCTTTAAGTTCCTCAATTTTTTTTAAATATTACTAATTTTTCAAAATCAATTTTAAACCAATTTTTAACAATTTTTTAACGCTGTAATTAAATTAAAATGAAATTTGTTATTATATCCAGCACTAATTACATATGCACTATGCTAACTGATAATCCACCCCAACTGAAATCCAGATTTTCCATATGTTCCAAACTCTTTTATTCATATATTATCACAAATTTCCTCAGATAATCATAAATATGCTTTCCAATCCTTTCATTTTAATTAAGGCTTCTAAACACTGCTGTGAATGGGCTTTTCAAAGATTCAAGTGTCTCTAGAAACACAGATCGTAGCATCTTCTAATTATTCCAATATCTGTAATGTATCTTTTTAGCTCAAACTACGATTTAATTAAATATTCAGCGTCGATCCTATACTCGCAAAGATTTTATAGCCATAACATATAATAAAATTATGCTTTACATTATAAAATTATAATAGTATATAAATTATATATAAAATTATAAAAAAAAATTATAATTATGCTTTACACCATAAAAAAAGATATTTTGCAAATTTTAAAATATATGAAGATTAGAATATTTTCGCAGCGACTTCAAATTACGCTTATTAGAAAAAAAGATTTGGATTTCACAAAAATATAAAAACTATTAATCACCGATGAATATATATATATTGAAATTTTCAAAAATACTTAAGAAGCATATTTAATATTTAATGTCAAATGCATACTAATAGCATTTAACATTAAATAATTATAAAGCTAATTGGAATTTTAAATTAGTTTTTAAGCTGTTATTGTCCACTTATACAAAATATTGTTATAAAATTTTACTAGCATTGTGTGAAAAGTCAGAATTCTGTAAAATTATTTTATAAAATACATGCAAAGCATGAAATATGAGAATTAATATATACTTATCCTTGACCTTGCACATAATACTCAGACTCTCTATGGATTGACAAATGTTATTTGGATAAAGTGTGGAAAATTGGTTATAATAAAGAAATTGCTTAAGCAATTTAAGAGCTTTGAAATAGGGAGAGCTCAAAACATAAATTTCATCATTTTTTATCATCTTGACCACATAAAGTATGAAGGCGTTTCGCACCATTTGTACCTGCATGTGCATCACTGGCTTCCTTTAAGCATACACATCATATAGACCGGATTATTTATTTGAGCATGTCAAGAACATGATGGTTTAATCCACCATCAAATATAATCTCATTTATGTTTGTACAAACATACTTTTTTTTCATCAGAGATGAATTTCATACTTTACCGCTTTGATATTTGGCATTCTGAAGAATACCTTGGAAATACAATAAAATGCATGAAATATAAATATTTTCCAACATTACAGGCCAGTTTTAATAACTGAGATTTCCATAGAATGCCAGATTTCGTATAACGTCGGTAATATGTTATACGCATGTTTTCAGTCGCCGCCTTTTTAAAATATTAAAGATACGAAAAAAAAATTCTTTCCTTTGTATACTAATTCCAAAATACAATTTTCACTTTCATTTTCTTTAACACGACATTTATAATCAGGTTTTAACTATTTAAGCTTTTCAAAGTAAAATGCGTAATTTAAAAATCCTTACAAATAAATTTGTAATTTCATACGCAGGCACGCTAAACGAAGACAAGATCGATATATAAAGCATAAAGTATTTGAAATTGAGTAGGTTTACATTTTGATATCACTTTCTCTAGAAATATGAAGTTTTTTTTGCTTGTTCTGCATTTTTTTCTGAATTATTTGTCCTATCATTGCATCATATTTATTAGTATAAATGGAGAGAATTGCTTCATTTAACAAATTTAATATATCTTAAATTCTCTTAAGATAAACAAAATCAACATTTAAAATAAAATATCATTTGAAAGACATCTTATGCTGCCTTCACTCCCAATTTTAACAAAATCAGATACCTCGCAAAGCTAGAATTCCACAATTTAAACAATTTAAATCATTTTTGAAGAAGTCAGAATAAATTAAAAATAAATTATATTTTCTTTTAATCTTTGCATTTTAAATCTCAGAACACGCCTGATGTTATTATGAAAAAAAAGAGAGAGAGAGAGAGAGAGAATGGCAAAAAAGAACAAAGAAACAAAAAAAGCGAAACAGCTGCTCTTAGCTCTCACATTCGACAAAGTTAAAAACTGCAATATAAAAATAAAACAAAAAATGCAACTCTTCCCTCCATTTCTAGAAGCATTTTATCGCCCGTAACAATTTATATCGATCAGTAGATTTGAAAAATATGAAAGAAAGAACGAATTTTTCGCCGACGTTTTGCTCACAAACGATTTTTTTTCCCTATCATTTTTATCGTTCATTTTCCAACTTCAATCGAAAGCCGGGAGATTTAAATATCCTTTTAATATTTATAAGAGATTTAGTCCTTTTTTTTTATTACGTTTCCTTTAAAACGGGCCTTGTTCTCCTTTTTTTCAAAAAAACTTATTTCCATACATTCGAACGTTCTGTTTTTCATTGGGACTGCTTTGTTTAAATTTAAAGTTAATTGGTCGTTCTATTTTTTTATCTCCTATTTTTACTAGTTTTAAATTTTTATTTCCAACCAACTTCTTTATTTCTGCCAAGTCCTTCTTTATATCGTTTTGATTTTGTGGCAAAGTTAGAATTTTTGTTTTAAGAGACTGGCAACAATTCTTTATATTTCAAGAAAGAATTAAAAAAAGGAGTTTAAAAAGAACAAAGAAACTCAACTAAACAATAACTGTTCCTAATATGGAAAAAACGACTGTTCTAAGGCTCTTTCTTAAAAGAGCTCGAAACTGGAAACAAAAGTTACGGATCTGAACATAATTTATTCTTTACAGAGTTTTGCTTTTACAAATTATTTATTGTTTCCCATAAAATTCTTGAATACGAGTTCAGTCAGCTGTTAAAAGGCTTATTATTTTAATGCACTGTTCTTTATATTTTATAAAATGGCTTTTTCATAAAATTTCTAAGTTGTGAAAAAAATCATAGGTATGGAATTTTTGCTTTTCTGTGAATTTTTATTCATATGACATAAAAAAATAATTGATCGCCTATCAAAGTTTAAAATATATAAAAGGATGTAAACTTTTTGAACAACCTTAAATTTGTATTAAATTTTATTACATTTTTTAAAAGTCTTACATGTTATTGACTTGCTCTAAATTAACCTTATAACGAAATAGTAATATAACGAACCCTTAGTGATATAACGAAATAAAACATACCGAGTTGAATTTATTATTACTCTAGGAATTAACTTTTTGCATTAACAATGAGCTGTTAGTTAAAATTATATCAAATGTTAATAATTAATGACTATTATGGAATTAATGCCATATGGGAAAAATAAGCAAACATTTTCAAGTATTATGGCATTACTTCGATTTTAAATCGATTTATCAAACAGCATATACTAAAAAATGCTAATATTAGTTGCGCCCATATCAACATATGTATCCGTAAACTTTCCGCTCAGTGAACCAACACGAAACCGTATAAGTTGTGCGTTCAAAAATATCCTGTAGATCTTTAAAGTATTCGGATGCTTCCTCCCAAAATAATGAACGAATTGCCTTTGAGCGATCATCTAAATAATATGCCATAGTCTATACTCGTATTCTAGTTTCGGTTACGATGGCATTTATGGGAGCGATCAGAAACTGGTGAATTAGAAAATGATTATAGTTCAGCTTATTTAATAATAATAATAATAAATGTAAGGATTTGGAGCTTTCAACATCGGTGTTACTTGCTTTAATAAATATCTACATGCAATTTCATATAAGTAAAAGTAAAATATAAGTTTCATATAAGTAACATTGTTTGTTTGTTTCTAAAAAATAAAGTTTGTAATCAAATTATAGAGAATTCATAACAAGTAACGAAATATTACTAAAATTTTATATAAAATGTTGAATCATTAAGAAAAAAAGAAAATAAGAAATAACAACATACTTTTCCAAGTGCTGTCAAAATTAATTTAATAATTAAATTTCAACTTCTTTTGCTCGACATGTAACCTACTTTTTCCTTTCATAATTTAGAAACCAGATATATAGGGAAATTTAAATAAAATTCCAAATTAATACATTTAGATTAAGAAAGGTAGTTGCAGTTGCTATCCAAGAGAAATCTGTTGGAAATATATTGATATTTTTTAACTTAAATAGTTATAGTAAATTTTGCAAGAAGTTAGAAATATACTTAATAATCCTTCATATATATATAAATTAAGTCCATACTGTAAATTGAAATAAATGAGGCATCTTTAATCGGAAAAAAAAATATTCATTATTCACTTCTAATATTGTGTAATTTGATTTATGTCATATTTAAAAGTATATGAAAACTTTTATGCGTTGTTTATCTTACAGCTGTAGCAGTTATATCAGTTAGTTATTTAAATTATATAAACAATAATTATCTATTAAAATTTATATATTTTTTATAACGAAGTATAGCAGACAATTAAATTTTTTAGTCTTTAATGTGGAGAAGGGTAATCACTGTTATGAGTATTTTCAAGAAAAATACATCTGTACAAATTAATTTTGCAGATATTTTCGAAACTACATGCGATAAGAATGTATTCAATCTCAAATCCTTAGAAACATGTTTCGGAACAGCTTTTACCATTTTTATTGCCGATGTGCTTTAAAAACCACTTTCCCTTTTAGTATAATTTTTGTGCATGGCATTGTGTTTTTAGACAGAAAAGGGGATTTTTACAGTTTTTCTTTTCTAAAATGGCTATACAAAAAGAAAATTGCAAAAAAATACTATTTTTTACGTTTTCGAATTATTTTTCTCCGAAAGTCCAACTTAGAAAAAAACTTTGTCTTGTTTTAATCCTTTAGTTTTCAGAAACAGTTTTTCTTAGGAGAAAAGAGAAATGGTTCTCGTGCAGAAGTAGAGAAAGGAGAAGAAAAAAAAAAAAAAAAAAAAAAATGAGAAAAATTATTTTAAAGGCCGCGTTTATTCCTTTTATTCCCTTGCGTTATTCTGTCTTTGAGGACGGATGAAATAGTTCATAAATCAGAGTTTTGTTGTGTTATTTATGCATGTATTCCTCTAAAATGTTATGTACGTTGAATATTACAGCATAAACACATGATTTTATAACTCGGAATATATGATTTATATAACTATTTTACATATATTTCGCCTTGGCATCTTTAGTTTAATTAGAATTCATTTCTTAATGAAAGCATCATGTGCGCTGCCATTTAAAATGTTAATGCTTCAAAGTGATTTGAATATGAATGTGAATATCTTTTCCACAAAGCATTGAAAAACAGTAATAATGTACGTCAAATCACCTTCGAATTCATTTTAAAGATATATTTACTAACTTAAAAATATAGAAACGATTCACCACTCCACCAATAGAATGTAGACTTTGCAAGTGCCGCAGGCACTAAATTGCAGGGTTTTTTTCCTGCTTTTCCGCTTAGTTTTTGAGAAGATGATGTTAGTTTTAGCTAAAAAAAATGAATTAGAGTAGAATATATTTTTTCATAATTGAACTCACATACGGAAAATAAATCTGCAGTTTATATGAAGTTCATTTATTAATAATAATTTTAATATTTTATTGATATTGAGAAACAGGCTCTACTAACATTTCGTCAAGAAATGTTTTCAAAAAAATCTTCAAATCCAAATTTAAATTTCATATTTTTCTATTAAAATAAGATGACCGTATAGTTATTATCATTCACTTTTGTTTCCTTTAAACCGTTTTACATAGTATTTATGGTGTTTATTCGCACGATTGAAACAAATAACTGCAAAAGGTCACATGGGAATAAAACATGCATATATTTCAAACTATAAAATTTACAAAACCTTTAAATAATATTTCACGAAACACGTATCCGAAAGGCAAATAATGGTAACATTGCTATTAGCATGACGCTATACAGGAAAAGTCTGAATATAATTTTTAATACATCTTTCTTTAGAAGTTGTGACATTTATAAAGACAAATTTAATAACTAATATTAATTAAAAAGAAGTTATTTTTCAGTTACTTTGTAAAGAAATTGTTTATGTATTATTATCTCACTTCAAAATCAATTGAAAATGCATAAAATCTCAAAATTCCAATATTTAAAATATACATCTAAATTTAAAAATATATTTGAATTTAAGCTCATTTCTACTCTATTTCATTCATGGAAAATATATCTTGGTTCGAAATAATCTTACCCAGGGATATGCATCAACCAAAATTTTATTCATTTAATTTACATATACGTATCTAAAATTAAAATGATAAACAAAACATCCAAACTTTCCCAAATGTTGCAAAATTTAGGCTATCAATATTTCAATATTTTTAGCGTTGTCGTTTGTTATTATAAATTTGAAATGACACCCTTTTAGGGTCTAATTAATTTTATTTTACGGTTCTCAAAATATGGGGAAAATGTAGAAATTTTAGTGCCATTTTTTTTATTGCCGTCAATTAATTTCATTTCGCTAAACGACACTTTAACTTCTCTCAAGGTGTATGCTTATTTCAGCTTTCTAAATGAAGGGATTTGTCCAGATTTTCTATGGAAGAAATTAAATTAATATCAGTGAATTTCCCAAGGTTTTTAAAGAATTATATATTCATAAAATATCTTTCCATGATCACATGCACACATAAAACATATCTTTTACATTTAAGTAATAAAAATTTTCTGGTAAAATTCAGAAATTTGTTTCTGTTCGTGAATTGTACTTAAAATAGTGGGATTGCTTTTAGCATACGCTTTTAAAGAATTATTCAATTGAGGTTCTTTTGTTTATAAAATAATCCGAATAATGTAGATCTGCTGCTACTTCCGAAGTTCCCAATGCCACACATTGCCAAACGAAAAATCTCTTTCAGGGGTCTTTATATTCTAGGGTACAGCGAAAGTTTGCTTCAACTCAGTAAGAATATCATTATATTTCAAACTTTCATCTAATAAAAAAAAAATTCTTTTACTTTCATTATGAAATAAATTGTAGAAAAATGTTTTTGAAATTCGCTTTTATATTATAATAAAGAATACATAACACATTAAATGGTTTCTGCTTTTGAACCTTTAGTTCATAATTAATTACAACAATTATTCTTTTTTCTAGAAATGAATGTAAACATGGAATAAATGAATGACAATTCATGGAACAATTAATTTCTAAAAATATTTAAACAGTGCATTGACAACGAGAATACACTGACTGCAAAATTTCTGAATTCCATCGCATCAATAAATGTTAATAATTTCATGGAATAAATGAATTACAATGCATGGAACGAAGATTGATTTTGAATTAATCGATCACCTAACAATTAATTTATGATAATATTGAAACAGTTTATTGAAATCGAGAAAACACTAACAGAAAAATTTATGAATTCTAATGCATCAATAAATGCAAAAAATTCATTTCTAAAATTCTAACTTTACAAACAAATTGTAATAAGTTAAGATTAAATTAAAGTGTGAAAACCTGCCTGAAAACCATTGTAAATGAAATAAACAAATTTATTTTAAATTGTAAGAGGGGAATCAGCTCAAAATCGAATAATAACACATATATAGGCTAGCAGCTGTATAAGAAATGGGTAGTCTGCCTATAGGAATCTACCTAAACGTCTTTCTTCTAAAACCATAGGATCTGTATCAATCCTAAAATAAATATTATTGGTTAGAATTCTTAAATATATTTTTAGATTTAACGCTAAATTCAAAATTAGACTTAATAGAAGCAAAATATTATCAGTACTAATTAAAGAGAATAGTCTTCGTGTCAAACATTGGAACATTTGGATACATGTTTAGATGTTATGGATAATATTGCTTATCATATGACTCTGCTATCACATGCATTCATAATAGATCCTAACGACGACGTACATAGTATAAAATATCTACATCAGTAAAGAACATCTAAGAATTAAATTTTCAATTATAGTCGATATATTCTCAACCTTTTAGTGAAAAAATGAAACCAAATTCCTCGTAATCTAGATATTTTTAGTCATTCATTTGATATACTGTCGAGTTCATATTTTTGTCTTGGAAACGCAAATTAGATATTCACAATAAAGTTAAATCAAATAAAAAAAACAAAAAAATCCCCTATTAATGATCATAATAAAGAAGCATATAACTTTTGACATCTTTAAAAAGCATAGAATTTATGATTGTACTTCACCACAGGACGTGAAAATGATTTTGATACACTTGTTGACCTGAGATAAAAAAATTCCTTTTGAAAGATTCGAATAGGAAATTATTTGTTACATCAAACGCCACATTTGCATGTTTATTATCTTCATACTGCTTTCTTCAACAGTCATATCAAATATACTAATTCTGTACCTTCATTTTAAATTCAAAAGAGGAAACTTGTTTTGAATAACTAATTACTTTTAGATAAAAATATTCATTCCACATCTTTTGTTGGATCTTACTTTTACTGTTTTCATTCATCCGTGTCTGTTGAGTTCTGAGTGGCAATTTTGCTTGTAGATATTTATTCGGATTTTCTTTTATCCTCATTCTTTGGAAATATTTATGCATCTGTAAAATAAACAGAACTCACAAATTTTGATTCGACTTTGATTGTATTTTTTTATTTATAGATCCTGCAAGTTGGATTAAGGAGGATCCATGATATTACTTCACCGAATGACATAAGTCGATGAAAAGTATAAAAAAAAGAAACTTTCGAATGTTTTAAAAAGCAATTAATTTTCAAAAGAAAACTTATTCTTGAAATATATTTTTAACAGAAAGTCTGACTTTGTTGAAGTTCACATCCATGCTGTTTGCACCTTCTAGCTTCTTGCTCTCCCAGTTTATTTAAATAAATTAATCTCCGAGGATGAATTAATGCACGCATTCATTAAAAAGAAACTCTTGTTTAGATTTTTTTTTTCATCAAGAAAACATTTTTTTTTCATCGTGTTTTTATTCATCAATTTCATTTCGCTATTTTTTAATGTTTTTACAAAGAATATTTCACAGCACCAAAAAGGCGCAAATTGCACACGTTATTCTTTTTTTTTTTTGTAATCTTCTTATGACTGTAAATGAAAGAAAAGTAGCGGCGCATTTATCATTAATTTTTTTTTTCACTCTCTATGTATGACGTTGCAATTTTTTTTATCTCCCTCATCACTCCTTTTAAAGTAACTTAAGGAAGAGCATTAGTTAGATGAATAATTGAATGGCGCTTTTAAGTTCTGATTTTACTTTAAGTTCTTTTATTCCAAACTATGAAAAGATCTTTAAAATTAATTCACTTAAGGCACTCTCTTCACTCTTCGCCTCGAAGTCTGCTGTCACTAAACTCTCAGATACAGACGATGCACAAATCCGTTTTTTGTGTAACAGAAAAACGTCCTTTATATTTTAATTAAATCGAAAATGGATTTATTTTTAATATCCCCCATACAAATTTTTATGAAATGTAGAGCCCTATTTATTAATGTTCAAAAACGTTTCAGAAAAATTGTATCCTAAGAGGTATAATTGCCCTTGTTGCTATAGAAATGGAATGAAAACATTTGAAAACAAATGTTTTCAAAAAATCATAAACTATATTCTTAGCATTAAGGCCAATTAACTAATATTTAAAAAAATACATATTCTAAAAATTAATAAATTTTTTTGTTGAGATAAATGGTACCTAATTAATATTTATAGACATTTATATTTTAAATATCTTAATTTTATTAGCAATACAAATACGCTGTAAAAATTTTGAAAATAACTGTATACTAATAGGATAATTTCCTTATTCAAAAAGAAAGAGAAAATAGTCATTCCAAATCATAATCATATAGGTATTACATATAGTTATTAAAACAATTAATAGTTACATAATTAAATATTATACTTTTTCTCAGATTTACATCTTCAGATATAAATATTGTTACGAAATTTTACCGGGGTTCGTTTGGATAATGGAAGTTATATGGTGTGGAGAACGCTCAATCAGCAAGAGGCAGTAGAAAAAGAAACAACGACATTTATTTACAAGAAAACACACAGGACAGCACAAGAACGACAACTATATACAGCATAGAAGACGATTATCTTCAGCCGAGACGTGCAGCATACAACAAGAATCTACTCCAGACAGTAGCGCACAGCTTAGTTCAGAACCAGCTTGACTCCGTCGCTGCTCTGCTAATCCCTGGAAGACCAGTTCTTCACTGTCGATTTCGACTACTACTCTTCGACGACTACTCCGTCGCTTCCGACTACTCCGCTCCGTCGTTTCCGACTATTCTTTTTCGACTCTCTAGCAGTACAGACTGGCTCCTTTTATAGGTCTCAGGAGGCGGGGCTAGAAGCCTCTCAATCAATCAGGAAAGTTCGAGGCGTATCTCGGTTCCTACTGGACGGATCGGGAAAACTCTCGATGTTTCTGGTATAATCTATTTTGGCGCCAAAATCATCAAATTCGTCGCCAAGTCGCCAAATGGTCGCCAAGTTTGTCATCAAGCTCCGGGACCTCCGACGCGACACTCGGACACCGTCCAATACCGATCACTTTTTAAAAGTCTTTCTGATAGTGGAACAAACTACGCTGGGAAGCCGAATTGCAGGTTTGTAACAATATCATTCCGAATATCATATTCATTCATTTCATTTAAACATTTGTATGATTGTTGTATGATGATAGTTGTATGATTGTTAATAAAAGGAATAAAATCGTTCATTTTTATCCCCTTGTGTTTTGACACAGTTCATTATTTATCAAATTTGAAAGAACAATATTCTCCCATAAACCTGTTTATAAAGAAAGAAAAATCATTTTACAAAAAAAAAGTGTATTATAAAATAATATTCCTATTATAATAAATTTTTTGGAAACTTTTTTAAAATTTCATTCCATTTATTAAATATATGTTCCGAACTTCTCTCTGTCCCTCTCTCTTTTTTGAAAATTTTCAAATCTTAAAATGTATTGGTGCAATTACAATAAAACTTTGATCGTGATGGCATAGTCATATCGCTGTCTCTCCAGACAGCCCGAAGGCACACAGATAATAAATACTGAATAACCGGATCGCCGCAACGGCAACACTGGCGGGAACTGTGGTTGAGTATTAAGGGCCATCACCGGCCAAGGTACAATCCTTCCTAATTAAATATGCCCCGTCATCGATGGAAGGAGCCAAACCCCCACCTTTTCATCATTTGTTCGGAGCCACACTTTATTACGTATTAAGAATTTATAGCAAGAAACAAGAACTTTTGTTATTACAATGGATTAGCAAAATACAAAATATAGCATATTTATTATTATTATTGATCTTTACTTTCAGTAAATAAAGTACTAACATTATTGAGATTATATATCAGAAATTTAAGCCTTTCGCCAACATTAGAAAGGAGGCAACAATCTGACTAAAATTTAATCCCAACTTATTGGAAAATAATATTTATTAGTACTTCACAATTTGGCCTGTTAAAAGAGTAAATTATCTCCATATCTGTAAGAAAAATAACTTCAATAACAAGATAAGCATATTTATATGCACGGATTAGAATAATTATAAGAATCTTTAAGGTTTAAGAGCACTTGAGAAGTACAAAATATATCAGTTTTCCATACTTTGACATGCCTATGTAAGTCATAAAATCGATAATTTTAATAAAGATATGGCTGTTTCAAAGTCTGTTTATTCAGCTGATATACACAATCTTGATGGGACCCGAGTAACTACACAAAGAATTCTCAAAACAATCGTTTATTTTCTCGCAAGTAAACTAGAAAAGAAACTTTCATAAACCTATAGAAAACTAACAAGTTCTTTCTATTAGCTGCATAAGAATTTGGAAAAATGAAAACGAATTTAATGTATTTCTTTCGCGATTTTGTTCTTACCACAGTACAGAAAATAACGTCGGGGAAAAAAATCTAGTTTCACAAACAAAAGCATGAAAAGGGAGAAGGGAGTGGAACCATTTCTTTCCTTTGTTGAGCGAAGTCATTCGCAAACTCATCTGTAAAGCATTGGCTTTCTTCAAAAGCAATGATAAGTTTCGAATGCCAATACGCGTAGAAAAAAATATATTAAGGTAAAAAAATGTGAAGGGCAGCACAGAAAATGATGGGATATATATCTACAGAAGGAGGAAAAAAATCGTCTGCTTTATTATCTAGTGCATGGAACGATCGATCAGCATTTTGACGACAACATACCCAATATTGCAAGAAATTAATGGTCTACTCCTGAAGAGGGCCCTGTTTTGTTTTCCAGGGAATGTTTTGCCTCAAATAAATTCTGAAACCATTAAACTACTTCATCTTCTGCTGCTTTCATAAAAGATTCAAGGTTTATTTGGTTACTATGTATACTTTTATTCGCAACGGTAAATGTTTATTTTCGCATTGAAAACAGGAATTTTTTTAGGTTTGCACTAAGAGCTTTTAAGAGAGTTTGCAGCAAAAATTTTTGAAAAAAAAATTAGTGATTGATTGACTCTTCTAATACAGAAGAATGAAGGATTTTTCAAAAATAAATTGACATTTTTTAAAATTTTAATTTATAAAAAATAATTTACCACGTTAGTCATTTTTGCAAATGCTAATGCACTTGAAAAGAATGAATCATATATTTTTTTTTTGCCAATAATTTACTACCAAAATCTAATATAGCTAAAATATAGGCAAAATCTAATATAGGCAAACAGCTTAAATATCCGACAGATCCATTGCTCTTTTTGACGTAGAACCTAGTTGTGATGGTATTTGCCAGTGTGTAATAGTCATAATTACTGAAAATAAAATTCATATCAAAACATTCCTTCCATTATTATTAAGCTCCTCTTTACTGCCTCCCAGATCCAAATTCTATTTTTCATTATATGAATGCCTACATGGACCGAACAGAACATTACACATTTCATAAATTTGTATGGTCCCTCCGAAGGTTTAAAATTACTTTTAATATCCTTGCTGATTGTATTTTACGTATTTTATAGACATGAAGCAGTACTCAAGTAATCACAAAACAAAATCATGAAAGGATTGTCTTGATGACATAATTAGTAACAAATGGTATTAGAAAATCGAGAATTTTAACAAAATTCTCAGATACTGTGATTTAAGTACTTTTGAGCATTTAAACTATTATCTTTTAAGAGCAATGTGTTTTCTTGTAATATTTGACTGTTAAGACGTCTTTATAAATATCATAAAATGTATACATTTATCAAGTTCGTATATGTCAAAATAAAAGTAGATTAAAGAATGCCTCTTTTGACTGCCTGAAACATACTTTTATGAATTTGTAATATTGCTTCCCAGAGCAGTTAATTCCATCGCAAAGGAAAATAGTTTGAATCGAATTCCGGAGCTCCAATGATCCTCGGGGTTAGTTGCAAACTTGACAACCATTTGGGCACATGGTGATGAATTTGGAGACTTTGGAGGCAAAATGGATGATTCTAGAATCTCCAAGAATTTCAGAGATGCAACCAATAGGTGGCGAATTATAGCGATCTTTCGAGAACTTTCGGTGCACTGTCTCGGGAGCTATGAAAAGATGGCAGGCTGAGCTGAAGTCAGTCACATAGTCCTTTGAGTTCAACTCAAGTTTGCATTAGTTGAATGAGTGCTCTTACTGATCGCTTCGAGTTGCTTATCATTGTTGTGCTACTTGCATTCTGTTGTTTGTTGAAAGTACTATTACTGCTATTTATTACTTGTGTATGTCTCGGCTGTGTTTTGTCGTCTCTGTATCCTTGCCTTCATGTTTGTGTTTAATAAGCGTCCTTATGTGCCAATGAGGCCTTTAGACTGTGTCACCATATAACCACCTGATGATTTTACGGAATTTTCGTAACAATACTTTCAAAATTATGCTTTTGGAATACTGTTTAATTTATTTAATTGTATTTAAATGGTCATTTATTAAATCTGGTATCTATTAAAATACCATTGTTAGCCATGAATTTTGTTAAGAAACTAAATTAGATTAAACATGAAATTAAATAGTTAAATAAAAAAAGTATAGGTATCAAACAATAACAAAACAAAATATGATTAATAAATGGACAATAACACTCTTTATGCTTAAAGTTTTTCTTCCCTTTTGTCATAAATTTTTGTTGAATCAATAAAGGAAATTTCTGTTACTTTGATTTATAGTTATAATATTGTATGTCTTTAAATAAAAATGTCAATGTTGAATGACATCATTAATCAGCTTTAAACATTTTAAGAATATGTTTTTATTCAACAAATATACCATTCGGTATTGTGCTGTTTGATTGCTTACTATTACAAATATGAAGCCAAAATTTTAAATCATATAAAAGATTTTTTTTAAAAAATTCTGAAAGGCGAATAATTTAGGGATCAAAACAAATGCAAAACTTCAAAATAGTGCAAGAATATACATATCAAGTTTAAATTTTACGAATATTTTATTGGAATGCCAATTTTATAATTAAATGATTTTATAGAAATAATTATCATACAATAACTACTGTGCCAAAGGTGACTCAGCAAATTGCCAAAGGGGACTTAGTATTCCTAAACGAATAACGAATAATGAAAATATATAGTAAATAAAAAAAATAAACATTTTTCCTGAAAAATATTAAATTTTTATGGAAAAAATAAGGTCATAATGTTTATAGAAATATTTAATTTCCCAAATAAAAATTTGGTTGGGAATAATTAACATTTACTTCGGAATTTAATAATTCAAATTATTTTATAACAAAGTTTAAAATATGAAAATTTATTTAGAAATTATTCATCATGTCATAACATATGAATTAAACGTACTCAGAAATACAATAATCAACAACGGAGATTAACATTATTTTTCATTAGTCTCTTTGAATAATGAAACACTTTTCGACGTTCAAAATGTATCGTTTCCTACAAATGCAAATATTTGTTATATCATTCATTTTAAATTTTATTTATTCTCTATGTTTGATTTCATAATTAGTTTAGTGCTTTATTAATAATTGAATTTTATAATTACTTTTCAGAAATTTTATAATTCAATGTATTTAGCACTAAAACAGTAGGACTGAACATGTTTCCCTTACTGACACAGATAACTGGAAATTCATTTATTACCTAAAAAAATAATTAGCAAATAAATTCTGCAGGGAAACTGAAAAATAAAAATAATGAAAAACACAGGGCATATCATTTCAGAAGAAGCAAATGTCTTGTATCGTATTAAAATTTTTTAAAAAATCACAAAATTCTAATAACATAGTATACAAAAATGAATTTTAAAAAGTGTTGAAAGGAGTTTTAAATATTTATTTTATTAAGTTTCATTTTTCTTTCTGGTTCTTTTATCTATGCATCTTTTAACGGAACTCATGCATTAGAAAAGAATATTTTTTTTCACATTTAAATATGCACACACGTATAGTTATTATATTCTTATGCTATTTCCATAGCTGTCAGAAGAAGAAAAAAACATTCGCAGAATAATTCCAGACTAATAATATTAGATATGACATTTTTGGAAGCTTTAATAGGAGGAAAAATTGAATACGATGTAGGATAAAGCTGGAAGTATTTTTTTACTTCTGATTAATTTGTTATTCTACTTATTCTTGATCGCAAAGACAATATTCAAGTCATAGGTTATGTTATTAATACTTGAATCTGAACCTTTGAATCCCTAATGCACACAAAGATACAAAAATTATTAGAAATACCACTGAACTAAATGCTTCAAAGATTTTTTCTGGAGATTTAGATAAGCACATACAGAACATGCAGAATTCAATAACCTTTGAAATTTTGCTTCTCATTGTCTTGCATGGGATTGATTACCATTTGGACGTTGTCAGTGTGACCAAGGTACTTCATATAGAGTGATTACAAAGCACAAAAATAAGCTTCAATCCGTATGGTTTAATGCTGATATATTTACAATCTCTACATATCAGAATTCCCTGAATTTGAAAAATACATTTTTCTAATTATATATGTCTGTCTCTCTATTGTTCTATTCTTAACACGATAATTTACGCCTATGAACACAATAACTTAAAAATGCTTTGACATTTAAAATTTGGCCCTCATTACTTACATCTAATTTGTTTATATTTCTTAAATTATGAATTCCATTAATAAGAAACAGCCTATCTAGTTTTTCTTAGTACATCAGCTAAGAAACATAAAGTGTTAGAAGGGTAAATTTTGGAGCATAAATTTAGCATTTAAAATGTACATTTTTTTCAAAGGTTAAAGCAAATCCTTCAAGACGTTGGTCGTCTGTCAGTATGAATTTCAACACGCAAAATAAATATTTATTTACTATTTTTTTAATTCGTGATCATCTGCTAATTCATCATCAATTTAGATCATTCGTTAATCAACACCTTTATTAATTATTATTAGTGCCAAATACTGCTTTCAATATGCAAAACAATATCATCTTTTCAAGATCACAATAGTTATTCACACTTCGAAATTTTTTCAAACACTATAACAGAGACTCTTTTAAAACGTGAGATATAAGACCACTTAAATTATCCCTTCCATTTCTAGGTGCCAACCTCCAGTAACAATAATTCCTTTTGATCTCACTCAAACCATTGCCTCCATCCAACTTATTTCTTAGGTGAAGTAATGATGGCGAGAGGAATTACTCTTCTTTCTTAGTTCATTGGAAGCAAAGGAAAGAAACGGAAATTTATGTTATCTCCCTCGAATCGCTGGCCTTCATTCTTCCCGATAGATATCAAAGAACAGGCATTTTTCTCGTCCGGTGAAAGGCCATGAGCATGCGAGCCGAGTTCTTCATGATCTTCCGGCCGTTCCGTATCCCTTACAGCAGATATATATGATTTCATTTATAAAGGGCAGGATCACATTTAGGAACTATTGCTTTACGCAATGGTTGCCAACAATGGAATGTCGCAGTAACCACCTGCCTGTATTGGGGTCGGAAGACAAACAGCAGTTAATAGCCTGGTGCTATTTGTTTCCCTTTTCCCGCGGTGAGCTATTGATGGATGGCCAGAGATTGTTCAGTTTCCATTCTTTCCTTTTCACTCTCCTTTTTGGTATTTGTTTCCATTAATCTTCGGCGGACTGGAGACTTGCTGATTTGAGCTTTCAATTGCAGTTTCCGACAGGACCTCCCGAAGCGGAAGGAAATAAAAAAGCTTCCATTGTGAAATTTCAGAATAAAAATAATCCAGCAATATTTTATTTACTTATTGATTATCCTTTCATTCTATATCGTTAAAGAAAAAAATAAATGGAAAACAGGAAATGTAATAAATTAAAAAAAAATATTTAAACAGTAAGAATTAAATTTAAGACACTATGGACGTTGAAATAAGCTATTACTATTGGCAGTGGTTGCCAACGAAAAAATAATTAATAATCGCAACACCAGAATTCCTTTTCCATTTTTATTTTGAAGAGCTAAAAAGGAATATAAATCCACATCATTTCATCTTTCAGCTGCTGCGTCTGTTCAAACTAAATGCCACTAAAATGATAAAATTGGAATATTAAAATAAATAAAAGGTAATATTTTATTTCCTTAGAAATGTTTTGGAGAATTCTGTCTTTATAACTTATCCATTACATCGTTAAATAAGAAGAAAAAAATCGCAATATTCGGTTTGAGTTTTAGAAATATAGTGGCCTGAAATTCAAAAGGTTCATCATATTTCTCGTATGGATATTCTCAAAACTGAATTTAATTCCTCGTTTTATGATGACTAACAGTTTAATCGAAAAATCTGAACATCAAAATTCTTCACTATTTGCTTGTTACTTTTGTCACGATCTGCTGAAGCGCAACTCAATAACATTTCATTCTGTAATTTCAAAACAGGAAGTGGTACTAATATTTTCAAACTTCTTGGTTGGTACTTTGCAATTCACAAATTTCATGTATAAAACGATAGAAGAATCATTTTTTGAAACTTATAAAAATATAGTGTGCTTAAATCCAGAATGATGAAATTTCTTTGAATTATACGTTATCCTACTCAGAAGCTGCCTGTAGTATATTTAATTCATTGATCTAATATTTGATGTTTATTATGCTATTCTACTTACATAATACA
Organism: Argiope aurantia; assembly: GCA_026543865.1. Taxonomy (NCBI): domain Eukaryota; kingdom Metazoa; phylum Arthropoda; class Arachnida; order Araneae; family Araneidae; genus Argiope; species Argiope aurantia. Next base: position 33,991 of record JAPMOR010007544.1, read on the forward strand.
AAATAAAAAGGGAAAAAAAAGAGAAATTAAACAGTGCAAATCATTTTTATTTACATTTAAGTAACATGAACAAATCTTTTAGAGGCAAATAATCATTAAGCTGATAAATCGTCAGTTGCACTGATTTCATTTGATAACAATAGATTTCAATTTCAATTACAGTGTTTTTTAGGTGTGTTTCATATTCGTTCATTTCATCTGATGTGCCTTAAATGAAATAGGAATATTTTCTTTGTAAAAGGCTAGAAAAATAATGCTAATTTTATGAAATAAATATTTATATATGCCTTTGTTTATCTATTTTTCAGTATTCCTAACTTAACTGGAATGGTTTCTGTTAACTAGGCACTATTTTAAATACTATTTAAACAGAATCTAAACATTTCAGAAGAAATAGAGTTTTTGAGTAAAGGATTTAATTAATGAAAGGATTGTAAAAAGCATTGCTTGCAAACGCCGCAAGGCTTTCACTTTCAGTGCTATCAAAGGAGTAATCAGCATTTCACTTTTTTTTTTAATAATAAGTCAATCCTTGTGCACCACAAAAAACAGCACAAGGCTTACAGAAGTAAGTAGAAACAACTACATACATAGATAAAAATATGTACATATAAAAATAATGATAAAAACAACAGGAAAAAATAAACAACAAAGCTAATTAAAAATTGAAGCAGTAAAAGCAATAAATTTACAGAATGAGAAGAAAGCCCTTTTGTGGTCGACCAAAACATGAAACGGAGGTGGAAACTTAATATTACAGGCATCGAGATCCACAATAAAATTTCTTCTCTCTTCAGTAAATTTGGAGCAAAGCATTTCACTTTAGAAACAGTAAACATTAAACATTATATTATAATAAGAAAATACTTTCTTTCTAAACACCGTTTCAGAATGATAATAAAATAATGTGGTATGAATTTATAATTTCCAAAGGCCCCTGCACTCTCTTAATTCCATGTAATTCATTATACACCATTATTAACCATGAAGGCACTAATTACAAATGCTTAGAGTATTACTGCAATAAAAAGAAAAGTAATTAAACAAAATACAAATAGAAGCTTAAATTATTTGCATAGATATTAATTTCTTTGAGTGACTTCTCTTGATCATATTCGCAACATGGTCCATTCTTCCACGTCATATATTCGCACTTATTCATGAATATTCTGTACCTACACGCATGATCTACATGTGCATACCTGAATATTTTAATATCATCTCGTTTGCTTTCATTTCATTGAAATATATCAATAATTCTTCCTTTCCTTGCAATAGGGAATGAAATCAACATGACATAAAAAAATTGTTTCAATTAAATGTTTTTCACATGATCAAAATAAATCGCATAGTGCAAATATTACATACGCAAATAAAACTTTGATGCTCATTCATATTTGAGTTTAATTTCTTTCTCCTATTGCAATTTTAAAAAAAGTTGTAGTTATTTGCAATCAATACAATTGCTCTGAAAATTGATAGCTATGGATGTTAAGTCATATAAACTTAATGCTATTTTTTAATTTGGCATTGTGCGTTTTTCCAAGCTTTATTTTTAATAAATAAGACTATTATATTAAAAATATCCTAGAAGAAGTTTTAATTTCAAATAAATACAAATAAACACTAATTTGTATTTGTTATTCAATATTTAAATATTTATTTCATTTCAGGTGTTTTTGTCTCAAATTCCATTGTTAGATATTTAAAAAAAATAACTTTTTTCGTAGAAAATCCAAATTTCAAAAGCCACAATTATTATTATCCATTAACATTATATGAATTTAATGCAATTTATTAATGCAAATAAATGATCTTATCATAGAAATTAGAAATATATTTCTTCTCTTCGTAAAAGTAATTAGATTTTAATTGGAATCAAGCAATGATTAATGATAAGGTGATTTATATCATTAAGGAACAAGGATACATCCGAGAGACTAGAAAATGCTTAAGCATTACTGAACCTTTGTTGTACACATTTTCATAAATGCTGAATTTCATGCAACTGTAAGCAGATTTGTCCCCCAAAACAAAACAAAACAAAAAAAGTATCCAGTTTGTTTTAATTAAAGAGACCAAAGGAGAAGTTTCCCAGCAATAAAAGAAACACCTCGATGAACAAGAATTAAGTGGTGCGATAAAAACATGGCTTTATTTGCAAGAAATTATTCATTTTTGTGATGTCCTTCCACATGAGAGAAATTTTGTTTATTTCGTTTATAATGAACTCTGGGATTAATGGTCTTTTACAGTAAATGTGCTTCTTTTTCACGCAGTAAATTAATAAAAAGAAAGTATAATTTACCATCTTACTGAAGAGCAGAATATCATTATGGAAAGTGATTGTATGTATATGTATTCACGTTAACGAGCAGTTGGAATTATAATCGAAAAACTGCTGAGGATTTCAGAATACACTCCATCATTAAAAAGTTTCATTAAATGCATTTGTTTATCTATTCGTAAATTAAATTTTTAATGCAGATTCCAGCTTTTTTTTTTCCATTTTGTTTATTGTATTTATCAATGAAAACATCTAAATTTAATAATAAATTTCTTATTTAAACTTAAATATTCTAAGTACTTTGTTTGACTTAAAAAATCTACATCTTTTACGTTGAGTAAAATAAATAAAAATTATAGTTTTATTTCATATCTAAAATAAAAATCGTATTTTAATTATTTTTTTTAAAAATACAAACTTTTTTCGAACATCTAGAAGCAATTTGCGAATGAAAATACACTTAAGAATATAACAAAATACATTTTATTTGAAATATTTCTCATCTCGCTGTTCCTAATAACAACTTTTTAATTAAAAGAAAACTCATAGAAGCGGAATATATTATTAACTGTTAAGAATGATTTCAGTAAATAACGATAAAGTTTATGTAGGCCTTAATGAATTTTATATAAACCATTATAATAAAATTCATTTCAAAAAATTACAGAAAAAATTATTATTTTCGAAACAAAAGGATGTTATTAATAAATTCTGGTAAGGTTTCAACAGTGAAAATCAAAGGATTTTTATTTGTAATCAATGGAAATTTTTATTGATGAATATTACATCTAATTCAAAATTTAGTACAAATAGAACAAATAAAATAATCTCATTATAAAACCACATAAAAATATTTATTTCACCAATACTAATTTTAACCCTTTATAGGGCCATTTTTTTCTAGTCATATTATGTTAAAATATTTTTAGGCTTGAAATTAGAATAAGAAAAGGGGTTCATTTAGCTTATTAGATAAATTTAATTTGATTAATTTATCAAACTGGTTAATTAATAATTAAGTAACAAATCAAGACACATCATTTTGATTGAGATAAAGAACTGAAGCATCTAAATGTCTGTCTTTCTAAAAAAATTTGTCAGAACTTATGCTAACCTACAAAATTTCATAAAAAGATTGATAAATTTGGTGGGAAGCATACTTCCCACGGCCCTAGAACTGACAGCGTCAGGGAAAACCTGAATTAACTAGGGAAAACGCGTTCTAACTGGCAGCGCCAGGGAAAACCCGAATTATATGAGATAGGGAAAACGCATTCTCACTAACAGCGTTAGGGATAACCGTTTTATTCGTGTTTTGACTGATTTTTTTAGACAGAATTATTTACATCTATAAAATTTTTTATATTAAATTATTCCTAGTAAAACAGTATATGAGGGAGAAACCTATCATTTACTTCAGTAAAATACTTTATTTGGATATTGTTTAAAGCAGTATCATTATTACAAATTATTTACTTCTACAAGGCAAACTACTGTGACACTTAGAATTGCAAAGAGAACCATTTTTCATACAGAAACATCTCTTTGAAGAACAGTGTTTTTTACAAGAACAGTGGACAACCTTTATCCTGTTCTTATAGCTTCTTTTCTCCTTTCCTCCTATTCTCAGAGAAATTTCC
>JAPMOR010007576.1:0-17365 GCA_026543865.1 Argiope aurantia
CAAACCACTGATATAAAAAGAACGTAAATATGTTTTTGTAAAGTGAAGTACAAAAAAACTGTGCTAGTCTAGTTCTGTAACTTCAGCCGCATGGTGGTTGAGTTTTTGCATCCGAGTCCAAAGTTAGTGGATTCGCCTCCTCGAAAGCGTGGAAGAATTGCGCACTTGGCGAGATTTGTGAGCTTTTGGTTTGGCATTATACTTCAAAAGCTCACTTGTTGATATGGTATGATTTGAGGGCTCGGATGTATTTTTCGAAGCCTGAATACAAATCTAATCTTGACAGTCCCTTTTCAATAATCCTAGAACTGTTTCAGTAATGGGAGGAGAAAAAAAAAATCGAATTTAAGGCAATTACTAAGCTATTGAATTTTATGGAAAAGCAGAAAAATTCATATAAAATGCAAACTGCTTTCTTTTCTTGTTATTCAATGAATTTTTCGAGAATTTTAAGTATCGTGAGGAAAAAATAAATCTCTAAAAATTTGTAAAGTCCTTCTTTTCTTATCCATGGAAGCATGCCGTTCGGGAGAAGTTAGGAGTACAAAACAGATCTGATTGTTTATTCTGTATCTTTTAAAGCTCATGTTATGAATGACAGAGAAATAGATAAATGTCTGCAGATATGAGGTGCACCAACAGTTGTTGAAAGTAATTAGAAATATGGAATGTTTGTATAATGTGCTGGTGATTATAATCTGCCGGTCGGTTGTTCTGCGGATTAGTCTGAAAAATGCGAAAGGTTTTGTATGTTTGTTAGTATGCATGTCTATTCAGGTAATGTTTTTGTTTCCATTTATGAATTTAATGTTAGATTTTTTTTTCAGTTTCTAAGGTAAAGACTTTTAAATGAAAAGCATTACAAGGGCACTACTGTTGCACGTAGTTACATGTAAAATTTGCAATTTTTTTTTTTTTTAATTTCGTAGCACATTCTCTATAAGAACATGCTTTTTCAAATTTCAGTTTGGTTTGAATTAAGAATTGACCCTTCAAATCTCCTTGAGGAAATAAGTATATTGTTGCCCCAAATGCACTTTCTACCAATTTTGAAAAATGATATTTAAGAATTTATTTTGGCACAAGTATTTCAATAAAAACATAAACTAAAATTTTATTTTCCCTCTGTGCTTTTCATTTTTTGATGTTATGTTGATATTAGCGCGCGTTGTAGATACTTTAACATTTCATTTTTGTGCGAGTCTGCGCCTGGGTTTCTTTTATAAATTAGAGAAATTTCTTAAAAAAACGGTGAATTGAGTGTAAAATATCGCCATTCGGGTATGTTTCAGACTTGATATTCTTCCTTGTGTTATCTTCACTTCGATTACTGGTGTTTTGTAGGCCAAAGATTTCAAGAGTGTCAACTCGTGTGCAAATTAATGCCGTTGTTTTGATATTCAAAACGGATTGCGCAAGAAATAATTTTACTCTTGCATGTATTTTAATCGCATCTTAATGTATGCATTTCATTAGTTATCTCGTCAAACTGCATGCTTTTCAGTTATTCTGAAAGTTCTTCTGAATTTTTCCCTGCCAGAAAAATAAATTTGCATTCAAGTTGTTCAAACTTCTCGATCTGTTGGAATGTATGAAAAATTTCTTTTTTTAAAACGATCTTTGTTATCATTCAGCTACATAAGAGCATTTCATAATGGTCTTAACCCGAGGCCTAAATGATCTTCACGTAATCAACCTACGTTGGAAAGTGATGGCACGCACAGCTTGTTGAGGCGCATAGTTCCTTCATTATTAGCCACGAGATTTCCATACTTGAGACTATTCTTCAGTGAATCGCGTTAGATAACTTGTGGAGCATTCCACATTACGTGGGAGTTGGTGTTGGTGGTTTGGTCTCGGTTTCAAAACTCGAGGGTTTCAGGCTCGAGACCCAATTCCGCTTAAGAACCGCCGTGTAATGGGTCTGGTTCACGTTCAGTCCGAGGGGGCTCCCGTCCTCCCAATAGTGTACGGTGGATATTTGGAAAGGGAATGCCAGTTCGGGCATCGTCCTCGTCATTTGGCCGCAGTTCGTAATTAAAGGTCCGTCCCAAAAAACGCCCTGGTATTGCTTTAAAATTGGACGGCAATATATTTAAACATTACGCGACACCAGGAGAAGGAAGTCGCAGGTTTTTACTTTCAAAGCTGCTAGCCTCGTGTTTTTCTTTGGAGATGTTAGTTTTCACTTGGATCGGCAGACTATTTCTAGGCAGTTATCTCTGCCGTAATTGAGTCCTCATAGGCGTTAAATAATAGCAAGTCAAATTGCTTATGTATTAGAATTATATTTAAAATGATATATTGAGTTTAAAACATAATCTCGATAATACGAATTTCAAATTTTAGGAATCCCTGTTAACAAAACTTGGTTAGATAAATGGAATTGTAACTTCTAATTTCAGTTAAATCTCCTGCATCTTGCCGTTGAAGGTGTCTAATTTCTCGGGGACGCGTATTTTAATATAGAGACTAGAAAGAATCCTAACATACCGAACTCTTGATGATAATCGTTGCTTAGTCTTATGAAAACTCGCTAATGGCAAGTAATGCTTCCTAACTTGAAAATTATTTCGAGAAATATTATTTGGAATGCAATGCAGACGTAAGCATATTCTATGTATTTGCCAAAGGATATGGTACTGCTAGCGTTATTGTCTCATTAGTGCTTTAGAAAAACGTAAAGGAAATATTGGTGTTGGGGGGACGGCAAACTTCCCGAACGCTCGCATGAATCGCCTAATCGAACAATTTAACTAATATGGGATTGTTGAAATGCGATTCTCTACTAATGTATTTTAATGATGCTAGATCCTGTGAAAGGAAACGTACACATATAATGTCTCGTAAATGAAGTTACCGTCGATAAACCGTATTAACTAAAATCAGACCACTCGCTGATCTCAACTCTTGACTTCATTCAAGGAAATAAACCTTGCATCTGTTTGTATCCACAAGACGAGACGACTCGAATCTTCCAGATCTAAAAAGATACAGAAATTGAGAACATTCTAGAACAAATGAGGAATCGCGGAAAGTAAATTAATAACAAAACAATTTTAAAAGCATCTTGCCTGCAGCCAGAAATTTATAAAACATTATAAATTTTTATTAAAATATAGCACGTTTAATAAACGCCTGATAATTATGCACGAACTCAATACTTATTTTTAATGGCTTAGAAATTATTTTTTGAACAATTTGAATAGCTCAAAAGCTGTTTGGGAAGTCTATAGATTATATAGGAGAAATAGTGTATTGTATTTTGTATAGTTTATTGAAAGAGCAAAGAAGAAATTTGGGAGTCTTTAACAATTTTTTTTTTTTTTAGTTATGGAAAATAAAGTTTTCCTCATAGAAAATTTTCTTATTCCTTCTCTGGATTCAGAGAAGTTCAATGATAAGCTTTTCTGGGTGGATAAAGAAGAGAGAGTGTTCAGAATCTTCTGGGGCCACAAGAACGCCTCAGAATGGACCGAAGAAGATTTTATTGTCTTCATGGTGAGTTTGAATATATGTATATATTTAATTTTAATTACAAAATATGAGTGGTGGACTGGCCATGTAGCCAGCTTAATTGATGTAAATTGAATGAATTTCTCGTAAGAAAATAGGAGCTCTTATGATGAAAATTATATAAAGAAATTTTCCTGCACATTCACTCAAATAATTTTGCATTACAAAAACATTGCTTCTACTTTGCCAAGTCTGAACTGGCGTAGAGATTCTGAGCATTCAGTCGGACGCCCTTTCCAAAGCAGATACAATAGCAGGAGTGATTTTTCTCGCATACTCACACCCCTCAGAAAAAGAAAAAAATCGTGGACTTTGAGTAAGGTAGAGGAAACATTGCATAGTATTTGTGTATAATAGTTACAAAATATAGAGTTTGAATGCAGCATTTTTACTGGAACTATCGAATGAAATTGGCAATTGATCCCGGAAATGCAGCTAATAGTACCCGAAAATCGAATTTGTGTTTCAATCGCGTTTTTTCGAACTGACTGATGCAAAATTTTACCCTAAACTACAACTAAACGCTAAATCACAATTGCATACAAAAATAAAAATCCTACTTAATTTGCTATATTGAAATCGGTGTTTTTGAGCTATCGCTTTCAAATGCTTCCGAAAGTACCGGCGCTCAACCCTGCGTTAGTTGCCCCCAAAATTTCACAGGTGTTTACACTGGAGATTTGAAATCTGTGAATTAAATTTCATCCATTTTAGATCTTTCCATTTTGAATGAAATTTCAAGCGAAGATATTCTGCAAAAATTACAGGAAACGAAGTTATTCTGTAAAAAAAATTTCCTGCATATTCACTCTAAAAGATAATCAAAACATAAAATTTTACATTACAAATACATCGCTTCTAATTTGCAAAGTCTGAGATGGTGTAGGTATTCCGAGTCTCCAATCGGACGCCCCTTTTCAAGGCAGAAACAGCAGGAATAGTCTTTATCTCATAGTCTCTGAATGGATTGTCCAGTGATTTCTCTTTCAAAATACTATAATAATAAATTTCAGTCTTATTAATTAGCTAAGCAAAGCGTTTATTAAAATGCAGCCGTATAAGCTTTCAATGAACCTGCTGAAATGTTCTTGTGGCGTTTATTTACTATTGCCATTCGTCATAAAATAATAAGAGCAATTTTTGTGCAAAGCGAGTTAGCGTTTTATGCATATTTTAAGAATCATCAAAAAAACGACTTAACTAAATACTGCGAATGGCACTTAAAAGCAAACGAATAAAATGCTTAAAATTATTTACAAAATTTTCCATCTATAGGAATGGCAACAATCAAAATGATCTGTTCTAGAAAATCTAAAGAAGTTTTGATTTTCTAACACATATTTAAATATATAGGAATTTTATATAATGAATATTTGCATTATAATATGTGAATATATATGAATCCACTGTAGAAACGGAAACCTAGAAAGAAAAAGGATCTACAAACTATTCTTGATATCTGTACTTCCTCCATTTTCCTAAACATTAAATCATTAAATTAAATTAACAAGTACTGCCAAGTATTAATGTTTTGAAAAACTCTTTTATTAGTTAACAAACCTGTTTTTTAAAACATTAATTTGAAGGTTCGGGTTTGTTACTGATTTTAGATACTTCATTTGAGTTTTCGCAATGTTTCTTTAAAAATGTTATCAAAAAAATATTTTTTGTCTGCTGAACGAAACAAAACTTTTGAACACATTTTCATTACCTTTTTCTTTCCTTTTATGTGTGTGTGAAAATATATGGAATTTGTTCATATTGTTATCGAAGTGCTTGTGAATGAAGTTTAATTATTTTTCTCTAAACAATTAAATGAATTATAAAAGGCCCTTTCCAATTCTATGATGTATAAGGAAACGTTTCATAATAATTAAAACCTTATTTTTTCATTCAGTAACATACTAAAAGTAATGTTATTTTTTTTTAATCCTCTTAGAAAAATTTTATTGAGCTATTTTTTAATAAATATTCATAAAGTTGCTAAAGAGTTTATAAATTATTTTTCCCATTGGACACTCGGAAGAATAAATCTATATTTATTTATGAAGGATATTTTTTTAAAATTTCAAGAATGATATTGCAATTATTTTCAAGTGAAATTTGTTTAAATTATTTACAGCATATTAATTTTGTGCTTATATTTTGTACACAAAAATGATTGCATTTTGCAGGCTTGGGATGAATTCAAAGGCTGACAACTCGGCAACCTCCAAAGGGGGGTTTAGAGCTGCTCTAAACAAGCTCCAAACCAAATTAAAAAAACTGGGTTGTCAGGTGAAAGGGTACAGAGTATCAAATTACCACTTCGGCTATGTGTAAGTTTTTGAAATTTCGACTGATTTAGTGAAATTTAAAATTTTGTTGTATTAATTTAAAAAATAAGTGAAATATATTATTTCCTAAACTGTATTGTTTTGTAATTTTCATTTATTTAACCTATTTTTTATATAGGTTGATTTAGAAAGTTCTTTTGTTTTCCTTTTCTAAATTGAATTACAAATTTCATTCTCACCCCCCCCCTTTTTATAAAGTCTTAATTCTTGTTTTTTCCTATCGAAATAAATCAAACATTTTTATATTTATGGTATATTATGTTCCCTTTTATGTTTTATTTATTTTTAATATATATATGCTTTTCGAATTCTATTGCAATATTTAATTTTCTACTAGATACGTCTGTCTAGACGGGTTTTTATTCTGTTAACAATATCTACGATTAGTTTCTAGCAGATTAACTAATCAAAGTTGTAGTAGAAAATATATCGTGTATAAAAGCAGGGTGCCTAATAAACTTTAAAAATATTATTGCCGTGTATTACTTATTACTTTATAAATTATCGCTTTATTATAAATTATCACAATAGTTGTAAATATGCTAAATAGCATTAGAAGTTTAGTTGCCTAGCAATGGGTTATCCTTTATTCATGCAAATTAAAACGAATAATTAAAATCTGACACAAATGTAGATTCCCCATTTCTTAAAAAAGCAACGAGTTAAAATAAAACAGTAACAAAAAAATTTTAGCAGTAACCCTCAATTTTTAGAGAATACTATGAACTACTATAAGGATAAAATTAAAATTAGACCTCGGCTCATTGACTTTCACTATTTATTGTTTACTTTTATGCACATATCGATAAATCGGTTATTTTAAACAGGGATAAAATCACTTATAGTTGTTAGATTTCAAAGCAAGAGCTGAAATTTCGCATCGAACCAAAAAGGCGGACGATTTTTAGCTTTTCAAATCGTTACAGATAACATTGGGCGATTATATTATAGATGTTTCTTTACTTAATAAATTTTACTAATAAAATAAAATCTTCGTAATCAAATATTAATATTTATTTCTATTTGTATATATTGTTGTTTACTTTCCTTCCACCAAAGATGACTATAAAGTGAATTATCTGAATTTTCCCTTTTTATCATTAACTTTTTATAACGCATCTCATTTTTTTGATTGAGTTGATATTAAAAATTAACATGTGATAAATATTCTAATTTCATGTTATTCGAAATTAAGATCCGCTTAAACGTGGGACGCAGTAAAAGGAAAACAAGTCCAGAAATTTAGTTTAACCAATTATTTATCAGGTTATTTTTTACTTATATTTCAGAATACTCGCTTTTAATGCAAAATATTATGTTGAATTATTATGCTTCTATATCATTACAGGGTTAAAACTGTAAAGCTATTCTAATTTTGGGGTGATATTCAGTAAATTAAAAATTACAAAAACGCTTTGATATTGCGATTTAAGAGAATTGCATTTTGGATGACAATGTAATAATTTTCTTTTTTCTGTCTCTACAGCAAATCCACCTCCAGACAACCAGGAATCAACTTCACCTGCTGCAGCTCAGAATCAAATGGTTGCAAGCAAGCCATCAAAGATTGTAAGTGATGGTTTTAAGATGTATTCAAAAAACGTGATGTTTTCTGATAAAAGTAATCGCATTAATAAGTTACGGGATGTATTTAAAGGTTAGATTCCGATTTGACAGTTCAGATCGTTGAACTCGGATACAAAATTAGACGCGTAATTAATACTTGAGAAAAAGGATCTCAATATCTTAGATTTTTGTTTTGTGAAAGAAAATCTAAAATTTTAAATCATTGACTGTAACTTAAGAACATATTAATATACAAAATCGTTTTTACATGTATTGATTATGTAAAATTAAAATATCTGTTTTCCCCGTAATTTCAATTAAATAAATTTAAATATTTACAACAGTTTTGAATATTTTTTTAAGTTAGATTTCAAATTAATGCGCTTTAAATTGATATTATAGAGAATAATTCTAGAAACAAAATTATCGTGTTTATCAAAAGCAAATTAAAAAAAAATAAAGTAGCAATATCTTTATCTACAAAATCGAAACTTTTCAAATATTTTTCAATTACCCGTTTCGAACATGATGACGAATTTTCCAGAGTCGCATCTCAAAGTATTTGAACCGTTAGAAATTAACCTTCATTGATTTGAAACCTTATTGCGATCGATTTAATACTTGAATATAAGTGGTACAGGTAACATACCACAATTCAGGAAGATAAGAATGAGTTTGATGTTCGATTTCCGCGATTATATCTGATCCTGCTGAAATTTGTTCAAAAGTTTAATGTTGTATTTTTTTAGAACTTTCAATTTATAATTGACGATAGAGCAGCAGCAGAAATGGTGAAGATGTTCTTTACCAGATGTCTGGAGAATTATCCTAAGTTAATTAGTAATTTTTAGAATCTATAATGTATTATAATTATCAGTGTAATTTCTCTATACTAGTTTAAATCGTGCTTTCTTAAACTCTTTAATACCTGTTTTTCGAAATTAATATAATTTAGGACTCTAATGGGTCAAATAACGTACAAATAGTTGTATTCTGCCAAAATAAAAGCAAATTAACTTTGGATGCAATTCTTGAGGTGGGTCATATGTGTCCCAGTGGTCTTTTTAGATGGGACACATATGTCTCATTGGAGTTTGAGATGACCAAATAAAATATATTGTAAATTTTTAAAATATAAAAACTAGAGACTCGACAATTTTTTTACTATTGCAAGAAAACTCTTACCAATCGCATATCCAATATTAATGACATTTCTATGAACGATACTTTGCAAAACAGTTTATGAAGAATACAACTTTACTCATGACGCATACAGTTTTTGCTCGGTTTCTTTATTGCTAAAATGCAGTTAGTGCAGTTTTCTACCATATAAATGTAAACACAGAAACCCACTGAGACATGAACTTCAATGAGTTCCACACTTATTTATCCCTTTGGACGACTTAAAAATAGCGGGACATGGTGGGACCCAAAGGGTTGAAAAACGTAATGATTCTGCTGGCTGAATTGCGTTGAGGTGTCGTCTTCGTCAGATCGTGCTTCAAAATAATGAGGTCTCTCCCAAAATATCCCTGTTACTTTAAAACGGTACATTATTATAACCAGAGAAATAAAACTAGAATTTCACTCTGTATCGCACACATCCAATTGTTTTCCGTTTTAAAATAAAGGAACTTTTAGCATTATAAAATTGCGAGATTCGAATGCATGTCTCAATTTTATTGCAAGTAAGATGACTGGAGAACTGAATTCTCCGAATATCATCCCGTTATTACTTCTGGATTTTTTCTTTCCATATTCAAATTAAAATAATAAATTCTGACAACTAAAATATTGTCACTTCGTGAAATGTATTAAGATTAAAGATCTACAGCAAATATTGTATTCATATTTACCCTGAAGTACGAAAGTTTCATCACGTACTTTACGTATTTGTAATCTTTAAACAAATATTTGATATAAATTGAATGAATATTTTAATGCATCTAATAAATGCATTATATATTGCAAATAGTGTATTAGCTAAAAGGGCTTGCATTTTCTCGCTTTCAAGGCTAATCTCGGTCACGTCTAAAAGACGAAACGAGTTCAATATGAAGCAATCGATTTTAACAAAATGGCCTTGTAACTTTCAAATCTCGTTTTTATTAGTTTCTCCCGCGATCAAAAATACGAAGTTGGATTTCACTTGGTTTCAGAATTCAACTTTATAAAAGTAATATTGAAGTGATCATATTTTGTCTTTATGAAGTCAGCTGAAACAGCAAACAAAATTTTTAATGAGTAATATTTAGATGTGAATGGTTTAGGAAACAAATCAAATTGCAAGAATGAATTTTATTCCAGATTTCTTCTTTTGCATCTATTCCAGCCCTTATTGTTCAGAAGTTTAATTCTTTTTCTTTTAGGATAATGTGGAAATAACAGATGCAGCAGCTATAGCAGAGATCGTGAAATTATGCTGAATCAAATTGCAGGAGAATGCGAGTTTTCTCCATGGATTCATCATAATTATCAGCGAAACAAACTTCTCCATAGGAATCTATGTAAAACAGAATATTATACAAATGAATGTGGTATCCTTGTTCCACGGACCACCAGGTGGCACTGCATCTACCTTCTATCCACCAGCTGACGTCACACGGACATGAGCTTGAGCGAATAAAAGTGAAACATTGTACTTGGTTTTGGTGTGTGACATAATTGAATGTCTGAATTTCTGCGATGTTGAGCAACTTGATGTAAATGGGCAGCAACCGCCTTTTCACTTTTTACTTTCCTTTTTAATTTTATCTCGTGCCGTCTTTGTTTGTTTTGTCTTTTATTAAATTATGAAATGTATATATTGACTATTTCATTCGCCTTGGAACTCAGATGGCAGCTAGGCTTTCATCCTACATTAATAATATAGGTTATTAAAGAAAAGCCGCCTTTGGTGACTAGTCAGAATTGATTACCACTTTTTATCGTTGGTATAAATAAACGGGGAGCTGAATTTAATTTTTAGACAATTAATACTTTCCTTTTGGGGGAGGCAGTGAGAAAGAGGCCTTTGAACTGCTAAACTAGTTAAATTTGAAACTTGATGTCTTGTCTATGAATTATGATTTTCTTTCGCTTTTCTTATTGATCAATCTTTAAAGTATAAACGATAATGTTCTTCACTCTCTTCTTTTGCTCCGTTTATTACTTTTCCGAAAACCTGTTATTTGAAGTAACTCTCGAATCTTGGATCATTGGATCTTGAAGTTTCAAAAAAAAATTGTGTGCTCCCGATTTGTAGTATAAGTTTAATGAATGCCTTTCCTTCGCAGGTGACGGAAAAAGACAATACCTCCAGACTTTAACTCGCTTGTGTTGTCAACATTATTTGGATACAATTGCTGTTGATTTCAGCTGTTGGGGGGCAGCATTTGAATATTGACTGCATATCATGAATTTGACGAAAAAAGGATGGCTGATTTGTATATATACTAATAGATCATCGTATTGTGACTCGACCTGAATTCAATCGTTTCTCCTTTTAAGATGCTTCTATCGAGTTTTTACAGAAGACAAAGCAAGATTCGATTTAGAGCACTTTAATGAAGATAAATGAATCTGAAATAATGTTGGGATGTTCATTAACAATGGTCGTTGTCCCATGTTTTCAAATGTATACAAAGGCGTAGTGATTTGGAACTCTGAATGAGTTTGCAGTTTCGGTCCAGTATCGTAGATGCACTTCAAAAATTGCTATTCAGTATTAAATTTACGATGTTTCTATTCTCAAATAGTGCTATGCGCAGCGTATCATTTTGGCTTCGCTTCAGCAGTGTCCCTCATATAGTGTCCCATATCAAATATGCCTGTATATTTATGTATACAATTTCTGTATAATAGATATTTAAAAATCTCGTTATTTTGTTTATTTGCCGCTGTTGGAAGCTCAATGATTTTTAAAACTACTGCATTGTTATTTATGCTTAAAATTAAATATTTTCCTGAAAGAAATATTTCGTCAATATTTATGCCAAGTCAATAGACACTGGATTCATTGTGCTAATTTGGTTAGTCTAAACATGGTGGGCCAGCAATTTTGTAGTTGTGGAATTTCACTTTTTTTTCTTAATGCTACAAAAGGTTTTTTGGGGGGGAGAGGGGGGGGAGAGTCATACTACACACGTACACATGAAAAGGAATAAATCGTGGAATTTACTGAGAAGAATTTTGTGCTTGGAATAGTACTGACCTACCGTCACGAGATAAATTCTGAAAATAGCTGCCGTAAGTAGACAAATCGAAGAAGGGAAGAGGGTATTAAAACTGGCCACAACATTTGGTTAACTAAGCGCGCTTTATTAGGCGAGAAATTTATTTTGCCTCTGCTAATGCAGATGTATTTATGACAGTCAAAGAAAATTTTGGATGATCTTCCTTGTTATTTAAGATTGACACTAATTTTTTGAATTAAAAAAAAGCCTTCAACGACATTTCTTCTACTTTTATATTGAGTTTTTTCAAGACCTGAGAAATTAAATAAAAACCGTTGAATAATAACATTTGATATTTTCTCTAAGATCCATACGATTTTAAAAGGAAGTCTGGCATTTTAAAACAAGAAATTTTTTTTTTGTTCAGTTTTAACCAAGAAGTTTTGAATTGGATGAAAATGTCATTTTCAAATAACTAAATAAAAAAAAAAAACTTAGGGTTAGGAAAAAATTAGAAAGTATTCCTGTTTAGTTTATCTATTACTGTTTAATCTAACAAACCCACGAAATTTAGTAAATTAATATATAAATAAATCACTAAGCCAAATTAAAGATCTATTCGTTTCATATTCTTTTCAGAACTAACGAAATATTTATCACAATCTTTGGAATAACACATATTCTCCAATATTGGTTACCCAGTCATCCGTAGTACTTCTTACAGGTATATTACATAAACGAATATCCACAAGAGATGGAATTGATCAGGAAATCGCAAACTATGAGCGTCGGACATCGGCCAATGTACAAAACCAAATGATACTGCTAACCCCTTCTATTTGCGCCGAATGAAGCACGGCCCTTTCCTTCAACCTCAAAATGCAGGAGCATATCGTTCCTATGCTGAATAACCCCTACTTTTAGGGTTACTAGGTTATTTCTCGCGACGGTAGGTCGGTAATCTAGCGATAATAGCCCTCAAAGTAAGGCACAAATCTTTTTTTGTTGTTCGGAAGCAATCGGACACTTTTAATGTGAAATTTGGCATCTTGATGAGACTTCGCATCGGCAATTGCATTGATGTTTTGATAATACCACACGCATTACTATGCTTTATTTAAAGAGATGGTAACGTACGATAGAAAATGAGAATAAACTACAGTAGCTTTGAGGGAAACGCGGTAATGAAAATCGCCTTCTACTAACCCAGTGCCAATATTTGATTATAAAAAAAATATCAATACAAGAAGTACCATTCCATATGATGAAAATTAGAGTAATAAAAATTATAGTAACGATTTTCTATATAAATGCCACAATTTTTACATATCAAAAATGAAAACTATATAATTTCTGTGCAAAATTGCGACATTTTGTAAATTGTCTAATTCAACAATTTCTTTCATCGAAATTAATATTTTAACATGTACCGGATTTCAATTAGAGAATTCTTAATCATTGTCGGCGCAAGTTTTCCTCAGTTTTAACACCATAACTGATGTTGGTTTATAAATCCGTTCTCTAAGATAGAGGCGCTGCTATCGCTTAGGAATTCTAGAGACTGCTGGACTACCGACTGCACTGCTTTTGCATCACCGACGTTGGTTACACCTTCGTACCGATAGAATATAATACACTTTCCATTTTTAGCTTTTGTTTCAAAAGCTTTAATGAGAGATTAAGAGCTATTTTCACTTATAATGAATGGCAACATGGTTAATTTAATTTTGTTTATAAAATATTTGTATTTAGAAATAGTGGTAAGTAATGAAATGCAGAAATGGAGGATTGATTTTCGATTTCTGATTAAATGTTTGCAGCACTTCGCTTTCGTTATGTTGGTTGATCTCATACAGAAGAGATCTTAACATATGAGATCGAACTTCATTACTTTTTAAATAGGTTGATTAAACAAAATATATGCTAAATGGAATGAAATCGTCTCATCGGAAATGATGAATACAGGCAAGTAGACAGCACATTAAATTTAAAGTGCATACATAATAGTTTTTTTAAAGTTTGTTTGGGAGTTGCTATATGTTTTGCACAAATATTTATAATTCAAACGTGGCATTTAAGATGTGGTAAAGTACTATAAAAAAAAAGAGTTTACAAATTTTGGATCATTATCACAAATCATTGACAAATCGAAATTCAGCATATAAAATTTCAACTAACTCTTATAATTACTTTTTTTGTTACATTGCTTATAATATAATGAATGCTTTCATGGTCATTCAAAAATTTAAATTTTTATTTGGTATTCATTAACTTCTGACTATAAATTTCTTCTATCAAATTCTATCTTGAACCTTGTTGTGATATGAAAAGGAGGAAATTATGCTACTTTTAAATTTACCGAATAGTGTCTAGCTTTGTGGGAAGCTAAAATTTTTTACTCGTTGGCATATATGTCAATTACAAGGTATAAGAAATTACTAAAAATGGGAATTTCTAAAAAACACTTTTTAGAGCTGTAACTATTTAATTTTACTATTATATTATTTTATTTATTTATTACTATTACTACTATTTAATTATTTCTGCTTATAATTAATGCATAACAAAGATTATATTTTTTGAAAAGACAAGGACCAATTCGTAATTTAATAGTTACATTTTTTTTATTTTTTTTTTGTACGTCCAGAATCTCGAACGATTCTTAAGATTCATAAAATTATTCTTTTGTTATTGCAACCATTTTAATACTGTCTATAATCTTAAACGGAATTAACTTGAGGCACCGAAACATTGTTATGCGTCACATTTAGTAAAATGTTTTTGATCGAAAATAAATTTTGCATCTCTTTCCTATCCGTATGAAAACGAAAAATTTCACATAATTTCATTGGTTCATAACTATTGATTAGTGATTAAATTGTTATTTTATGTATTTAACAATTTAAATATAAAACTACTGGTGTTTTATATTTCCTCATGAAACTGAAAATCAAAAATTTAAAGTAGAATTAATTTCCATATGAAAATTAGAAAGAAAACCTTCAACCTCCAATGTTTCTTCTTGACAGCAAGAACACAGAAAACTTCAAAAAACATCTATAATCTGAACCATTTTTTTATTTCTCGGTGTTAAAAGGGAACCAATTAAATTAAATTCATAAATTGGTCATAAAAATATATATACAACATTTGCTTCAACTTCACAGGCTATATTACAGTCTTCTAAGGCAGAGGTATTTCTTCACAACATTATTAAGAAAGTGAAGCAGTTGACTTGTTATCAAGAATTGGAGGCATATGTTACATATACATATGTCGTTTTCTTCAGATGGCGCTGTTCGGCTTCGTTTTATATCTTTGTATCTTATTTGTGTGGCAGGCAACGGAATGGGTAGGTATGGAAGGTGCTATATTATATTATCACAAAATGAAATTTAAATAAATATATATATATAATTTGAAGTAACTTCATAAGTAATAATTGGAATGGCAAAATTTAACTCAATATCTACTTCACCACATATGCAAAAGTATGTACCAGGAATCATAAATTCTGCTTATTTCCCCAGTAGAGAATTGTATCGACCAGCGCCATCTATCAGAATTACCAAGAAGTACAGCTTCTTATTTTTATTTGGGTAAAGAAATGCACATAGAGCCAGGAAAGAGAGAGGGTTCCGGAATGATGATTCAATGATTTATGGCAATTGAATTATATTCTTTATATTTTTTCTATGTCTACAATCTTAATAAATTAATGAATTGCGATAAAAACACTTGGATTGGAGACTGAATAGTATTGCTCATATGGTGCATTCAAAAGAAAATGGTGGGAAATACTGAGATTGCTCAGCATTAACTGTGATTTTAATCGCTTGGGGAAAAAAGTCAATAGCTAAAAAGGATTCTAAGATTTTGTATCTAAGGCAAAGGGCTAAAAAAAGAAAAAAAAATTAAATCATTCAGTGCGAAAAGCAATTCAATATCCTCACGTATTTTATATGGACCTTCTTGTCAACAAATGGATGAGAACCAAAAATGAAAGTTGAGGAAAAAACACTAAATAACATTATGTGGTTCATAATTATCGTTTTGGAGAGTGACAGAAAAATTTTGATACCCCAATGTTTAATCGACACGAAATTGAACGCATAAATTGTGAAATAAATGTAATTATTGGAAGTATTTTTGTTATTTTAAATTCATAAAAATTTTGCATCGCAAAGAAAAAAATTTCTCCAATCTAAAATTTTTTCTTAACTTTTGGAACTCTCTGAGAATTTCAAAGGAATTGGACAAATATTTTGCGAATTATAAAGAAATTTTGAAAGGCACGTTATTAAAATTTATTCTACCTTTGAACTATTTAATTTATGTTTTGCCAATAAGTCAGTAAATTTCTTCCGTAGAAGCAAACAAAATTCTTTTTTTTTTTTTTTTTTTTGAAAACTCAGTTGTCTATTGTTTGATTATTTGTAACATACTAGCGTTTCTTTATAAATTTAAGACCATTTGGACCATTAAGGTTCGGACCATTTTAAAGACGCAATCGGTTATTTAACTAAATGAACTCAATGTATGGCTTACCTTAATTCTGATAGACTGACTATCAGAATGATGACTTAACTGATTGTTATTACTGTTATTTTTTTCATTATTAATATGTGATTGGATATTTTTTTGAAAATAAATTATTTGGTGTATGTTGGTTTGTTTTGTTTCTGTATTGAAATCCTTAATCACGTTTTATTTAGTTTGCTTTTATGAATTCTGTCAACAATAAAAATTTGATATTAAATACATTTTATTCAATTACTTAATTGAATGTATTTGAATCCTTAAAAAATTTTATACAGTTTTTTTTAAATGAATTCTATCAACAATAAAAATTTGATATTCAACACGTTTTATTCAATTACTTGTGTACTTTTCAAAAATCAATTTAAAAAAAACCCTCATAAAAATGTGATTTTTTTTCTTTCCAAATCTAATGTAGATATTTAAAAGCTGAACTATGATTCTAATAAGTTGCTTATAAGGTTTTTGCGAAGAAAAATCCGTAAAGAAATATTGAAAATTCAGTGAAAAGAAACACTTTATAAATCGGATAAATTTGAAGAAAAAATTTTAAATTTCAAATTTTTCAGTAGAATTTCTGCTGAATTTACATTTAATTACAATAAAACATTCAATTTTAAACAAATTGTAAAGGGGAAAAAAATAGAAATACCGTTGTTTTTTTTTTAATTATAAAATAATGAGAAATATTGCTTACGATATATTTGGAACATTTGGCGGCTTCCATATAATGGAAAGAGATATTTTAATATATATTACTTTATATATGTTTGTATGATATATATTATATTCGAATTCGAGTATTATTTTGAATTTGTCGAATTCGACCGACAAATTCTGAGGAGTGATATTAGGCATCAAGAGGATAAAGAATCACCATACAACATGGGGACCCAAACGTCGTTGTGGGAGTGAAAATCGCAAAAACATTGGTAGTCGGAGGACTGTTGGAAACTGTAAAAAATTAATAAAAAAAATAGTAAATGGTGTTTCAACTATGAATTTTTTAAGTGAAAGCACATTAAGGCTATCTTTCATGTAAGCAATATGCTGCTTTGATGAACCAGGGGGTCGTAAATTATTGAAAAAAGTAGTTTAGAACCCTTATCGGAAAAAATATTTAAACTTTAAGAAAAATAAAAGCTTGAAAATATAAGCAGTTTTATACTCTTTAATTTGATATATGTCTGTAGTGTGAAAACTGATGCACAAAAAAAGTAAACATAATTTAAATCAATAAACTCGGCTACTGAT
>JAPMOR010007582.1:173-60969 GCA_026543865.1 Argiope aurantia
ATAAACTGTTTTGAGGTAATTAATATAAATTTAATTAAAAGTTAAGTTGGTTAATCCACTAATCCACTGACTTTATTAAACAGAGTCCATTAAATTATAATATTCTGAGATGTATATATGATGACTGATAGAAGCGGAAGTAAATACAGGGTATCCCAAAACTAATATGAATTTGGCCACTATTTATGCAGTAGAGTGTTGGCAACCCTTTTAAAAGGGTTATGTATTGAGCTAATAGTTTAAGGTTAGTAAAAACGGAGCGTTACATAAAAGAACGATGTCTTAACACAGAATTTGAATCAATTTATATATATATATATATATATATATATTAAATGGTCACAATTTAATTGAATCCTAAAGTAAACACGATAAGATTATGTATGAAGTGACACATAGGACAAATGGCCCCGCCCCCAAGGCTTTACTGGCCTATACACACTCTTTTGTCTTTTTCCTAAGACCATTTTACATATAAACATCTCAGAATTTCATTAATGTAACGTTGAATTTCCTCCTTTCGTGCACACGTGCTTATAACTTCAAATAACCCCATAAAAAGAAATTTAATAGTGTTAACCCTTAAATGAGGAGGTGAATATTTGGGATTTTAATGTGGATATGCGGTATACGAGACTTCCTTTTCTTTACACTCAAATTAAATTTTCTAATGAAAATATTAGTATGAAAATCAGCCAATATATTCCGAAGATATTTTTCTTGATATATAAATATATTTTAGAAATCTGTCAAAATATATTATCATTGAAAAAAAGCAATTGCGTTTGAACATAAATTTTCTTCTCAAATTACATGTTACAACAAATAATATTCTTGGAAAAAACATATTACTTTTAACTTTCTAAATCATATTTATTTTTTCAGTATATAAAGGTATATTGTAATATATATATAATGAAGAATTCAACAATTGTATGAAAAATTTTAGGAGGTGCGGTCTATGAGACTGCATTTTCTTTACTTTCAAATTAAATTTTATAATGAAAGTAGTAGTATGAAAATGAGCCAATATATTCCACAGTTATTTTTCTTAATATTTAAATACGTTTTAGAAATCTGTCAAAATATATTATCATTGCCAAAAAGTAATTGCGTTTTTCTTCTCAAATTACATATTACAACAAATAATATTCTTAAAGAAACATATTACTTTTTACTTTATAAATCATATTTATTTTTCCAGTAAATAAAGGTATATAGAAAAATATATAATGAAAAATTCAACAATTATATGAAAAGATTTAGGAGGTGCGGTCTATGAGACTGCATTTTCTTTATTCTCAAATTAAATTTTCTAATGAAAGTATTAGTATGAAAATCAGCCAATATATTCCGAAGATATTTTTCTTGATATATAAATATGTTTTAGAAATCTGTCAAAATATATTATCATTGAAAAAAGTAATTGCGTTTTTCTTCTCAAATTACATGTTACAACAAAAAAATATTCTTAAAAATCATGTTACTTTTTACTTTCTAAATCATATTTATTTTTCCAGTATATAAAGGTATGTAGAAAATATATAATGAAAAATTCAACAATTGTATGAATTTTTTAAAAAAAAATGTCAATAAGTAAAAGTGACTTTTATTTTATAGGCATCATTTCTTAGCAGAAACTTCTGAACATTCGTAGCACGTTTTTCGAGTGTATTTTAAACATGCAGGTTTAGTTCTAGTATAAAAATCAGCCTGTACATTCTGTAGATCTTTCTCTTGGTATATTAATATATTTTAGAATATTTTTCAAAATATATTACCACTACAAAAATTAATTCTATTTGACCATACATATCATAATCAACAGAATGCGGTCGTTAATAAATAAAAGCAATACAATTGCACTTATCCTCATCACTAAAATCGCTTTCTGCTTAATGTAAAAGTCTTCGGAGCTCTGCTTCATAAGAGGGTCAGTTTGTTGGATGATAGTTGAAGGATCAAGATTTAGAGCCACCTGCTATGTTTTTTGTAATACTGGAGCATTGAAAGTTGAGGTGCGGTCTCACATATGTCGCGCAAAGATGCAGCTGAAATATTTTTAAAAATATGCGCTGAAACTGATTGAAAAAGTACATGTGTAGTGAAGGTTACGAAACAAGAAGCTACAGAGTGAATCCATTATATTAAGCTAAAAATAGAATAGGGTTGACCGAAAGTCCATCTTTAGCGGTCTGAGATACCATACCCTTCCCCAGTTAAGGGTTAAATCATACTATCAAGGTAGGACAATTTTCAAATTTTCGAAATGTGGATGTCAAACTTTCATTATTTTTCAAATATTATTCAACAATGAAAACTAATTTATGTAACGTATAACCTCCATTATTTTAACTCTAAGCTTTCAGCTGTCAAATGATTTTTTAATAGGATTTCCAACACTTAACTGCATAAATGGTGGCAAATTCAAATATTGCATTAATTTTGGGACATCCTTTATTTGATTCTATAAATTGATTTTTAGTTAGTCTTTTGCAGCGGCAGTAAATATTGCTAAATGTGATAAATCCAAAAATAAAAAATAAAAGCGAATTACTGTAATTTTGTTCTTTTTAAAATGCTATCCTGGAACCAAAAAATGATCCATATCAATGTATTGTAAATATATAATATTTAATGCACAATTTTGGTAAGAACTTACCAAAACGATGTTTTATAATGAATTCGACGCATAAATTTGCTTTGCTTCTTTCGTCAATATTACTTTCAGCAATATGCCAATAAAATAAACAATTTATACCATATTAAATTCTTATACAGGTGACTACTAAATACTCAACATCCAAAAGTTTTAATTTCTATTGAAATTTGTTTTTTTTTCTTTTTTTCTATTTTTGCTGTTGGTAGTTTTCTAAAAAGCAAAGAATTATTTTCCAGAATGTAAAAAAAAAAGTTATTATTTTAAAACTGGAAACCAAACTAAAAAATATTCAAGAAACTTTTTCATATTGGATTTTCTAAACAATTTATCAATTAAAGTATCTTTGTTTTCATACCACATATATTTGTAGAAAATAAGGGGATTATTGGATATTAGCATCTGTAAATATAATCATCATTCGAGCTTAATTCGTACAAATGGGGTATCAAAAGAATTTCAACAGAAAAAAAAATGCAAAAAAATCTACAAGATTCTATGAATAAAATAACTCCAAATACAATGATATAGGAGATATAGGATCATATAATTATAATAAATACAAACTGATGTATTGGATTTAATTGTAAAATAAATGTTTAAAGTTTGATTGCTACATAACTATTCAGAATATAAAAAGAAATCTCAGCAATTGTGGAACTGGTCACTACCTAAAAATGTTGAATGCTGTACTAGAAATGTTATATTTTCCTACGAAAAACTCTTTCATAATGAAAAATGTGATAATGGCAAAACTCATTTCTCATATTCATGAAACTTCGAGGACCTGAAGACATTCGCACTTTTAACAGCATTCAGAATAAAAATGGAGTTATGGTGTATGCTGCTGTTTCAAACAGAAAAGTTTTCTTTCTAAAACTAATCTATACAAAAATAAAAATCAGTAGGAAATTTAACAAGCATGACATAACATTACATATTGCTTTTATTAACAACTTATTGCTATATATTGTATCCAAATGCGTCACGTATGAGTTGTGCAAATTACTAAGAAAAAGTCATACCATCTTTTTCACAAAATCTATATCTTTTTGACTTTGGCACATGGAGAATTTTAGGAGTTAAAGTAAATCTGAAACAGCATGGAATTTTTGACTTGCATAAAACTTCATTGGGTAAATGAGGTTAATTCATTCCCAAAAATAATTCGTACCACAATCAAGCCTACTTTCACCTTTCCCATGATTCGGTTCAATTGTTATACTTTAAACTAGTATAGTTTTAATTGCCTTATACATATTTTGTTTATTGTGAACATGAACACTTCTTATACATACCAATATCATGAGATCATAGCTCTATTAGAACATGAATGTGTGGTTCTTCTGTCTTCTAAATTTTGTGGCATTATAACTCCACGCTTTTATTTGCCTCGTAAGCAACACAGATATGAAATAAAATCCTTTTTTCCTTAATTTTAAACAATCGAAGAAAGCCTCAAAATCGCATTTTTCATGAAACAATGAAAACGGTTTGAATTTTATGGCAACAAAGTAATCTATTATTGGGAGATTAATCAAAAGAAATTTTTTGCTGTCGAATGGCTATTGTCGAAAATCAGGAAGCCTTTATGCAACTATTAAATTGATATAAGTAAAAAGCCTTTTATTATTTTAAAAGGGAGTAAAAATAGTTGTGTGCAATATTATTTTCTGGATATATTGAGAAAAAACGTCGGGCGACAGAGGCCCTGTGGTAAAGCCTTAGCTTCTGAAGTAGAGGGTTTCAGGTTCGAGACTGATTCAAACACAGAACTATTTTGTAAGATTACGTTAAATTCGTCGGGACAGAACTTCTCCCCGCTCCTATGGTGCTGATGTTTGAACAGGGAATGCGAGCTGAGGTATCGTCCCCTTCATCTGACCACGGTTCAAAATTATAGAAGGTCTGTCATAAAATAGCATTAGTGTTGTGTTAAACACGGGGCATTAATAGAATTGAACTGAAGCAGTAAAACCTCAAACTGACTCTTTATTTTTAATTAGATAAAATTTCAAAAACTTTCGCGCTCCCCAAAATATATTTGTAGCAAATTATGTAGTTTCAAATCAAAAGGCCTGACCTACTCAGAACCAACGCACACATTCGTTTTTATTCTTAATGGAGATAATAAAGTACCGCAATATCCATAAAAATATTTACTAGCTACCCTTTGAATTTTGTAAGCACATTTTTGTCAGCAGAAAAATAAATTGGTTCATATTTTAAATGATAAAAGAGATAAGGCCTGCTGTGTTAGTTTGCATGGAATTCAAAGTATTTGAAATTCTTCTGCCGATATAACAAGTGTATGAAACAATACTCATTAAACTACAACTTTAATGACTATGGCATTAACTTTAGCACATTGGTTGTTGCTCGTCAGGCTGTTTTCGGAAGAATTGAATTCAGATGCTCTCAAAGCATTTTGATAGTTAAAATTTTAGAGACAAAGCTCTCCTATAATTACAAATCTTCTTAGAATGATTTTGAGTTGTGATGATATTAGAAATTCAAAGTTGACAAAAAAGTCTTCCATAAATCTTGTGGTTTATTTTTAATTTATTTTTACGTATTGTTTTCAAACATAATGAACGTTAATTCTTTCATTATTTTTTTCATCATGCCGTTTTCATTAAATAATTTTATATTTTTTTATTAATAGAAAAAATTTTTAGTGTTCCAACTTTAAAAATTTATTTTCACAGTACCTATTTATGCCCCATTTTATAAACAATAATTAAATTTCATTTATTCTTGGACAAATTTTAATTTCTAATAACCTTCCTAAGAAAATTCATTCAATGAATAACTTACAAAAAAATTAAAAATGTTGTATTGAACAAAAAATATTGAAGTCAATAAATAAATATTTAATTATAATAGAAATAAATAAGATGTAATTTTAGAAAATCAATATTTAATTCTTTTGGGTAAAAATTAATCCTTTCACAGATCAAAAAATAAGAATGTTATAAGGTCCAAAAAATTTACAAACTAATATATGTTTTCACAAGCATGGTTTTTCAAACTATTGAACATTAAAAAAAAAAAAGATAATTTTGTTTCAGTACTAGTAAAATTCCGATATCAATGCTGTTGTGCTATTTTCTGAAGTCTTTAATTTCATTTATAATTATATATCAAATCACAACTGAAATAGCTAATATTTTTCCTTGCTGGTTTCACTTTTTTAGCAAGTAGATAAGTAGATAAAGTTTTTATCTTTGGTAAATGTTCTACTTTTATTATAATTATGAATTATTTCATGAAATAAATTTATTCTCTTGCAACCGGATTGAACCGGATTGAAAGCTCAGTAGATACCAATTATAACTGATATGAAATAATTTATTCGAATTTTATTAGCAATACTATTACTAAAAGAAAATATTTTTGGCAAATAAAAAACACTGAATTATAATTTTCGGCATTTTAACTAGACATTTGTAGTAAACGTTGAAGCAAATATTTACTTTAGTATAATTTGATTATTATATTTTATGATATTTTTCGTTGAGTAAAAACATGCAAGCGTTTTATTCGGTGAGAAATTCAGTCAAATATTTTTACTCACAGGGTTTTATTTTATTTTCAGAATCCATTCTTATTGTTTCTTTCAATTCAATTGTTATTGTTTTATAGATCCTAGAAGTAACGGAAATATTCGATTTTCTCTTGTAATAAATAAGTGAAAAAGTTCTATTTTTTCAGATGAGTTTCATTCGAATTCTCTTCCGGATCAAAATATTTATTGTGCAAACGATTTTTATTCGTGTCCTTTCTGAAGTTTTCGCATTCGTTCACTGAAATATAAGAAAACGATAATTAATAATGGATATTATTTTCATGTATAATCTACGTGATGAATTCATATAGATATATTGCATAAAAGAAAATATTTGTTATGAAATTTCATTGAACAATTTAAATTATATTTATTATTTATAATAACTGTTTACCATTTATAGAAACTAAGCTATAATAAAATAATTTAAATAATGTGTTATAGTGTTATAGTTTTGATCTTTTTTAATTATATCTTATCAGGAACTTTGAATCTTCCTAAAATTTAAAATTTCATATCACTATGTACTCGGTTTTGATTTCCATTTTCTTACTTCAGACAGCATTTCTAATTTTTTTTATAATTTTCCTACAAACAGTAGAAAATTACTCTTATTTCATCATTCTTTATTATTACATCAAATAATAAATAATTAGAATATTCTTTCAAAATTAGTATTAAAATATGCTAGCCTAATATTAAAACTTAAGATTAATTTAAATAAAAAAAATAATAAAAGGTGAAAATAAGTCACTTTAATATGAAAAGAAAATTAAAATTAAATTTAAGTACGGTATAAATGGATAATTTTTTAGTTAAATAAAAAAATTAAGATAAAAATTAAAATAAAAGTAAAAGATAGGAATGTTATGTTAAAATTTATGAAATATCGTTGAAAAGATTTTCAAATAACCATTGCTTATTAGAAAATAAGAAAATATTGCTGATAACTCCATAAACTTTTTCTGTGCTTTTATTATGATATTGCGTACATTTTTCTAATTGGATCTCTTTTATTTTTTGAGTTATTTTTGTAGTTTCTTTTTTTTTTTTACCAATAATGCCGCGACGCTTAACCTTTCTTAATAAATTCAACAGAGTCATTATATTATAAGCACATGTTACTTCCTTAGCTATAAGAGAAGCCGTTTTGAATTTAAAGGACTTAGAAAAAATTATGAACGACCTGTATGTTTATAATAAAAAACATTTATGCTATCTGATGCATTTAATGATAGAATTAATATGCCCATGAATTACTAGAAAGTGTGTACTTCGAATAGGATTAAATGTTCAAGCTTTTATAACCCTCAAAATCGGGCGAAAATCAGTCGTAATAGAGCATTACCTTGTGGCGTATTGGAATTTAGAATTTGAGAGTTTTGAAATTCACAATAAGTATAAGAAAAGGTATAGAGTATATATTTAAATAGCCGTATTTTAAACAGACTGAAAAAAAAATTAAAACTGATCAGCACTTATAATAATAAAATCATACATGAAATTTCGTTTACCTGAGGTGTTGCTTTCCAGAATTAAATTTACATATATTGTTGTGAGTATATGTCGAATTTAAAGATACTCGAACATACAGACAAATAGACAGTCAATCCTTTGGTAGATATGGTTTAAAGTATGAAACAAATATACAATTCTAAAATATGCATTAAATTTTATCCATATAGCTTTTAAAATTTTGTATTTGTCGTATTAACATGTGACACGGACAAATAATTTTTTTGAATGGGTTTTCTCTCAAAAGTGAATAGAAACCGCTAAATCTAGTATAAAGTCTTCACTCAAAATTTTATCCATCTAACTCAAAGAGTTTTTGAACAATGCTATTTAGAGATAGGCAAGCATAATTCCAAAAATAAGTTTGTTTCACTTACTGATGTCTAAAGTTGGAGTTTCTACAAACTTTCTGTGTTGAATACTTTGAAAATTGCAATATGAAGGCTATTTTAAAAGCATATGAACTTGAATTTTCCTGCATACGGTAATGATGCTAGAGCGTCGCCAATGGGCACAATAGAAGAAGACAACATGATGCGCATGTTTGAAGTTTTTTTCCTCCGTATTCATGTGTGCCCGTCACTGCCTCCTAGCCATTGAGTTAGATGCTGTCATAAGTGCTCGTCGGACTTTTGATTTCTCTCAAGATGGCTGAACGAGTTGAGAAATGATACTGTATCAAATTTTGACAAAAGATTGGCGATTCTCAAAGCTAAAAAAATCGTAGGATTCAGCAAGAGTTTGGAGACGATGCTATATGAGGTAACATCAGTAAAGGAGTCGTTTAATTAATTCAAAAATGGTTGAGAAGATCACGAATACGCTCTGTGAGGACAAACAGTTATAAAAGAGTACTATCAACTAGTTCAACAACAAGAGGTGCGGTTCGTCGCAAAAGACCATATCTCTGGACGACAAAAAACTGGCATTTGCATCGTAGCAATGCTCAGGCTCATTCGACACACTTAATTCAGACTTCCTTCGCGAAACATGGAATTCCAATCATCTTTCAATTCTTCCTACTCTCCACATATGGTTCCTTGCAACTTCTGGTAGTTCAGAGAATGAATATGCTGTTGAAAGGATCCCGTTTTGAGAGAAGAGAGGATATAATGCAGAATGCAATAACGGAGATGAACACCATTCTAAAAGAAGCCTTCCGGAAGTGTTTTCGGCAGTGGACGGATCGATAGATTAAGTATGTGAAGGTACAAGGGGCCTAATTTGAAGAGGATTAGTGTCACGTAGATAATATATTTTTCCTGGCCAAAGATACCTTTTAGAAAGCCCTCGTACTTCCACCATCTATAATTCGTATCATTCGTATATATTCGTTAGAATAGAAAAAATATTTTATTTTAATTACTTATAATATACTGTCTAGAAAATGATATATTTCAAAAAAAAAATATATCTCATAAAATCAGAAGTTTAATTTCCAGTAATATATTAGCGCAACATAGTATTTAGATGTCTTCACATTTTAAACACTCGCTAAAGATATTAATTTTTCACGAGCACTTTCATAAATTGATGTAACTCTTCCCATTCACTTCTAAATATCCCAATCAAATATACGAATGCTGCGGAAATCACCGTTAATAAGGATCGGTAGGAGTTCCTTCTAATTGCTCTGTGTAAATTAATACGAATTTAATTAAAAGCGAACTTTTAGTGAAGCAAAAGCATTTTATCAGATAAAGTAACGAAGTGAAAAGTATCTACGATTTAATTAATCATTACTAATTAAATCTGAATTACAAATTATACTTTACTTAATTACATTAACGTGTTTCTTTTCAAATCTTGTGAGTAGGAATATATATCTTAAATGATCGTCAATTCTGGAAAATTCATTAGAGTTTTTTGTTATTTATTAGAGAAAGATATACACATATTTTGATAAAAGAAATAAGTGAAATATTTGATATTCTTTTGGAACAAATAGCAGAAACAGTTTATTTTTTTTTTGAAAATCTTTTTAAATATCATGATATTTTTGACTCGAACGATTTTAAGTTTGTCTTTTATTATTTTTTTGTTATTCACTCTAAGATCTGATTGAGTTACTATAGAATGTTGTAATATTTTGATATACATTTGTAAATAAATGACGGAAAAAGTGCTGCATCTTACTTTCTTTAACCCTTTTCTCAATGGAGCATTTTTCCTCGATTGTCCAGATTGTTTTCTATTGGCTTTCTCATACATGAAGCATCCTGTGCTTAGTTTTGTAGGGAATAGAAGCAAGTTTGGATTTTGATCCTTTATCTTTTGATCAAATGAATCCAAAATATAATGCATAATTAGAATTTTTTGTCGACATTATTAAATTTTAATTATTTATCCTGTTCTATTTAGAAATTATCACATTTGCATGCTTATAAATAGACAGATTATCAAAGATCCAACTGCTATATATGAACTTATCATTAGAGCTGACATTTTTATGGTAAGTAATATGCTAATTTAATTCAGGCATTTTATTGTTGATATGGTAAGATATGATTTTCAACATATCTTAATGACATTTGAACATAATGAGCATGCTTTTGTTTAATTTACCTTATTTACCAAAATGTATGGATTTATCAATTATGTTTCTATATGACATATACTATATGACTTGTCTAGGTCATCCAGTTTTTAATTGATGTATTCCTACACTGCCAGAAAATCTACATCTCGCCTACAAATAGTAGAAGGCAGCATGTAGATCGAACTGCTGCACTCTCTTTTATCTCAAATTTGTGTCTCTATATATGGTCATAACAGTCAAATTTGCCTCTCTATACATGGTCATAACAGTCAAATTTGTCTCTCTAAACATGGGCAGACATAGAATGTCATCAAAAATAGGAATGGTAATTTTCAGGTTAATTACTTTTAGTAAATCTGCTTATTTCAAAAGTCTTAATGGTATAACTTTTTTATTTAAAACGAAAGAGGGTGCATTCTGCAGAAAATAAAAGAATAGTACTAGTGCCATCTCTTAAGTCATTCAACTCAAAGGGATTGTAGATTATCCAGATTAGAGTTTTCATGGGACGGGATAGCCTGGCTGGTAGGGCGTTGATTCGAATGCCTTAGGTTGGGAGTTCAAACCCCGCAGGCCAAAGACTCTCCGCGTGTGTGATGGCTGGCGCACGTATAAATCTGTAGTTGTCCCAAATTTCACCATATCGAGAATAATACCACTGGGGTACTGGATCAGGTTTGATCGTTCTCTAATTCAGGTTTAAATTACGATCTGTAGATGAGTGAATGAAATGTATGAAGGGTTGTGACGTGTGTGTAGCTGAGATTTACTCTTGGCACTAGATTGCGCTACTAAAAAACAAGAGACGCACCCTTGGCTGAAAATCTCTGACTTCGGTAATGGGCTCGCCAATGACAAGTGCAATTAGAAACAACAACAGCAGAGTTTTCATTTCTCTTTATCTGCTTGATTATTGAAAGCAGGAAGGTTATTCAAAGAAATAAATTACCTATTTAAAATAAGCAATTTTTGCACTAATATTTTTTTTATTCTGCATCCCCTTAGATGTCAAATTTGCCACCGAAAAAAGCATTGCAATAAACATAGTTTAAGTTCTACTGTCCTTAGCTTATGTAAGGTACGACGGGCTCATGATAGCCCCGAATTTCAGACAGAAGTTTTGCAACTCGGTTTTACGGAAGAATCATTAACTACACTAAAAGCTCAATTTTTGAAGAAAAATAGTTTATTTTTGCCATATGGTTTGGTGACAGAACATTCTATAATTTACACTCACAATATTTCCTACTTTTGTGTACCGAATCCGAGTAAGAAATTGTTATAATCTAATAAATTAATAATAACTTTCAATAAGCATAATATTAAACTTTACCATTTATTTATGCTAAATTTCTTATAATAAAACTTTCAAAATTTGATTCATTGAAACAATTACCTTTTAAAACACATGGTACTCAAAATCCAAGATGCACTTTGAATCTGTTATTATTAGCGGAACTACTTTTTCCTAGTACTTTAAGAGCCGTGGTGGCCTGGTGGTAAGGTCTCAGCTCGCGAGCCGTAAGGTTTCAAGTTCGCGAGCCGATCGACTAACTAAGGCCGTTGCACGTTAAATCCGTCAGGGCTAAACGTCCTTCTACTGGTGTGATATGGTGTAAAGAGGGGACTGCTAGCTTAGGTGTCATTCTGACCATCTGACTGGGGTTCAAAATGGAGAGGTCCGTCCCAAAATAGCTCTACTGTTGCTTTACAACCGGACGTTAATATAACTGAACTAAACTTCTAATACTTTTTCAAGCTGACCTAGCTAGATACGTTGCAATGAAAAGTGATTTTCTTTTTTCTTTCAATTTAAAGAATCTTAGAGTAGCTGAAATAAAATTAGTATCTAGCTTCTACATATGGAGATAAGTTGGACGACCTAAAGACTGACGAAAATTGAGGCGTATCTATATTTCTTCGGTGAAACTCTTGCAGGAATTAACCCAATCAAAATTCGCAAATCCTTGATAAAACACGCATAGGTCCCTCAAATATTAAATAATACTACTTATCAATACACATTTATTTTATTTTTTTGCATTTGTCATAAACACCTACCTTCCGATGTTCAGAAATGCATTTAGTAAAAACACGAAATAAAGAAGTATGCCTCCCGATTCTCCAATTTAATGAAAAAAGTATAGAATGGATATCCATGTATAAACCTCATGGCAGCCATTAATCGCCAAATATGTATATTTATTTCACTAGCAAATAATCTCAAAATTCGCTGAAATTTACATATTCCTCTATTGATTATGTTCGCAATGACATGAAGCACAATTTCGTCAATTCAAATTTCGTCAAATTATGTATGTATTAATAATACATTTAATACATAAATATCATTAAATTTATAGATATAGAAAGAGAAAGGTACTTTTCCTTTAACAAAGAACCAATCATCGCCAATCTAAAATATTGGTAATATGCCACAAAACTCTAATTATCGCCAAGTAATGACGACAAAGTTGTTTAGATAGTAGCCAAATATTGAAACCAGATTTTGGCTTTCCAGCATTGATTGAATATTTGCATAAAGCTAAGCTAAAATATTAGCGACAGCTGTTGTATATATCTATTTTATTGATATATATAATTTAGATGACATGAAAGCCACATTTTCCTTCAGGCCTTAGCATGTTAACATTAGTTTTAATGAAAAGTCAATGATCGCCAAACCAATATATAGATGCTAGTTGCCTCCAAATTGAGAACAACATAGCAGCTTAGCTAAAATAAGTGTTCATTTTCAAGCCCTTAATGCTTTCAAGCAGTTAATATAAAAATACCGAAGTGGTTTGTTTTTTTTAAAACAAAACTAATGACTTTTAAGATAAAACTTCTTTTTTTTACTCCAATAATTAAAATATTCAAAACAGCAAAATACAAGACCTTAACACCAACATTATTTAAGAAAGCAAACGATTTTGTTCTGCAATTTAATTAAAAAGCCAAAAGGTAAATCCGTATCTTCTATCATAAAATAACATGCTCCGCATTTATTTCAAAGAAGACGAATTGCAAACAATAGTTAATTTCTTCAAATATATTAAAACACAGAAGTAAGCTTCTCCTTCTTGTTTTAACTGGTGCAAACCTTCGGGTTTGCTTACATAATTCAAAGCTTTTTCTTAATATAAATTTTGAAACAAACTTATATTTGCATATTATCTTTATAATATCCGTAACTTTAATATTATTTATAATGTAATGAATACTAAAACTGTATTATAGTAATAAATTCATTATCTATGATTTCTCCAAAATTTAATACCTCCATTTTTTATGTCTAAGAATTGAAAGGAATTTGGAAACATTAAAGGAAAACGAATCTGCTTTTGGCTTCCAGCTCACTGAAAGGAATTTTTTTTAATCTAAAATAGTACATGAAATTTTATTAAATTAATTATTAACTGATTCATTTTACCCCTAGATATTTTCCATTATTTACTACTTCATTTGATTTACTGTCAAATCATTCTTTTTTTTCATTACTTGTATTAATTTAGTTCAGTGACAATTACTGTATTCTATAAGTTGCATAAGTTTAAATTCTCTAAGTTTATTCTTTCATTTTTAACTTCATATGTTTTATGGCTGTTTAGTCTATTTAGTGAATATTCATTAAAATCCTTTTTTTTTTCTACTATTTACTGTATTATTACTATATTTTATTTGTGCTGTAAACCTATGTCAACTAGCTGGTACTCCAGGGATATTTTTAGCAATTAGTTTAAATAAAATCTCTAATACATAACTAGATATTTATGATTCTCCCCACAATGTATTTTTTAAGAATCAAATTTTAGTGGCCTTTAAACCCAAGTTATATAATAGCTTAGCTCCTGTTTTGTTTGTGGCGCATGTGAACAAAATGGCGTCAGGGACCTTGACATCAGTGCATCATTAAAGATTTCCAGATAATTTATCTTCAAATCGCACGCAGTCTTTTGTAATATTGCAGCTCTAATTTTTTTACCCATGTAAAATCAGTGGAGATAATAAATTGAGTTCCTTTATCTTTCAAAATTTGACGAAACTTGAAGCGATTGAATATTTGAGGAAGTAATAAATATGGTTTGAATGTTCCTTTAGCGATTTAATATGTATTTGAAAATTATATAAAATATTCTTCAAATTCTTAAAACAATTTTTCTAATTCTGAAAAAAAGGTGTAACAACAAATATTTGAAAATTCTTCGAATACTAAAAAAAACGTAACAACAATATTTGTAAATTCTTCAAATACTAAAAAAACGTAACAATAATATTTCAAAATTCATCTAATTCCACAAAAAAGGCGTAACAACAATATTTGTAAATTATACAAAAAAATATTTCTAAAATATTCTTCAAAATTCCCATAATTCTGAAAAAAATGCTTGAAATTTCGATTAGTTATTAAAAAAGCAATGTTTTTGAATTTTGAAATGATGTTAACTTATTCAAACTTTACTCTCCTGCTCATTATTCTCCTTTTAGTACAATAATATTGATTTGTAAAACGAAAGCAAACAGGTGCATATTCTATTTTATTATTAGTCTAAAAAATATTATAGCGTATGTATTTCTTAAGCACATTTCTATATATTTTACATGGTTTACAGCTGTTTTATTTCCAGCATTTTTTTATCTATATAATTCGTCTAGTTCGTTTATTAGTCTTGTCTATAAATCTATTTTTTCTGCTCTTTACATTATTTTGTTACAGCATCGATTAATCTTTTATGTTCTGTAATCATTTCCAGCTTTTGTTTGCGAATTAAACAAATACATGTAACTTGTTTAATTTTAGAATGCATAAGCTGTGGTTTTTACAGACAATTCCAATTCAAGATTTGTCAAATATTAAGAAAATGAAATAGATTAACTATTATAAGCGAGAAGAATTAATAAAAAGAAGCTGCAATTATATTAAAAAAAGTTTAATTTCTGTAACAATAAGACAACGAAAGTCATTTTATCGAGTCTTGATTAAATAGAACAAAAAATATTAACATATATGTAAGTATATAATCTATTTGAATAAAGCTTTGGTAATTCCAAACGCTTTGGAATTTTGGAATTTCTTATTTTGTTGTTTTATCGTTGAATATTTTCGAAAGATCCGTCTGAATAGTGCAAAGTCAGATGAAATTTTTCTTATTGAAAGCATTAAATGAGAAATGAGAATTTTTCTGTATAAATTCTGGAAAAGAATATCAATTTTTCATGCTTACTCATATGATTAATTTTTCATTCAGTTAAAAATAATTACAACATATAATATAATGTATAAAGCTAAAAGTAGAAATTTTATTTAGAATTCAGGTTAATTTCAGATGAAGAATATGTAAGTGAAAGATAAAGAATTTGAAATAAAACCAGGTTTCAAAATAATAAGCAGAAAAAAACTAGCATGAATAATTCTTTTGAACAATAAATTTTTGCTTTGTATGCATAAAGAAAGGCGTTGAAAAAGTAAAGTTGCAAAGAAATGCATGGAATTAAACCGGATTCAAATTTCTATTCTTTGCTGTAACTTTCCTTGCCTTCGAAAAATTTACCATTTGGTTATTTCTTTCGCAGAAAAATTTAGGTATTTGTCAAAAAAACGTGTGTTCCTAAAACTGCAATATCTCGGTTTTCTTTTTCTTTAATTTTACCTTCCATAAGACACCAGGCTGAAGCATCCCACTTTTTAAAGTCTGCTTCGTAAGCTGATTGCATTTTTAAATAAAAAAAATCTCATGAATTCGTATTTCTGATTATCAATTGTATCTTCCTTATTTTTTTTTCTTTTTTGAATAAAATAACTTATGCTTTACATTCTAAGCAAGTTATAAGCTACATTTTCATTTTAGCAGTCCATTTTGAATAAAACGAATAAAACTTTTCACAACAGATTACGTTAGATTGTTATTATTTTATTATGTAACAATTATTTATATAAGCTAATTAAACATTTCATGCTGTTATATTTATTCAGGAATATATGTCATATTTAAACATATTAGTGAAATTATTGCGGAATATAGTTTTCGAAGTTTTATTCTTGTTTTATTTTGCTATTCATATTCTGTTGAAAACAATTATCTAAGGATTTTGATAATATATCAACAATTATCTAAGGATTTTGATAATATATCAACAATTAATAAGAGTTTTAAATCATTACAAATTATTTTAAAGCTTCAAAACTGCCCATAAAGAGTGAAAAACGATTTATAAATTTTATAAACTTTCCATTTATACAATTTTGTAAATTTTAATAAAATATTATATTGTTACACAAAATCTATTAAAAATATTAATTGTTAGCAAAACATTAAATCCAATAAATTATCTCTAAAACATTTCTATTGCTTATTTTTGCTAAAAATGAGGAAAAAAATTATTTAGCTGTCCCATGGATTGCGTATTTTAGTAGACAGATATACTTTGAACGTGGAAGTTTTGTTCTTCAGAGCATTTTTTTAAAATTTCAAATAAAATCTTTATTAATTAAAATTAACAAGAATGAATTTTTTTTTCTATAGGTATTACAAAGTAAAAACATTTTTACTCGTTTATAAAATATGGAAACTTATTTTTTATATTATACGAATTAAGAGGTCTATATTTTTATCGAGTTTAAATTAAGATTTTCCCAATCAATTCCCAATATTTTTAT
Source organism: Argiope aurantia (assembly GCA_026543865.1). NCBI lineage: Eukaryota > Metazoa > Arthropoda > Arachnida > Araneae > Araneidae > Argiope > Argiope aurantia. The sequence continues at coordinate 17,113 of JAPMOR010007582.1, forward strand.
AGAATTTAATTTAAAGATATTCCCAAATATATTTTATAGCAAAGTTTTCATTGTCCTAGTGAAACTTAATCGTTTACATTATTGTTACAAATGTTTCATTTTAGATTTTTTTTTTCCTATTGTTAGTCAAGGTGTGAAAATTAGACAATTTTCTTTTTCAACAACGAGTATGTTTCTATTTACAGCAAGCTTTATCAAGAATTTTGACAATTTTTTTTTTACTACTGAAATAATTTTAGAAGCAAAGAACGTTGCAAAAAATATAAATCCTTTATTTTCAAAAACATTTGGCTTGTCAAATGAAATAATTGCGTGTATAAAAATATATTTCATCTCTTTTCGTTTCAGGTTTGCTTTCTTATTGTAACACATCAAAAATTTTATTGAATCAGAATTTTTTTATTAATTACTCCCTGAGAGAACTTTTCATTGATAAAACGTATTTTGCAGTAAGCTCAAACATTTAATTCTGAATTATTTTATTTTCAGTCTTATATTTTTAATAACGTCTTATTTAGAACAAGAGAAAGAATATCCTTAACTTTTCAAAATGCAAAATTTAATTACATATTTAATTAATTAGAAATTATTTGAAATTTTGCCATTTTCTGTAGAGATTACTCAGTAAATTAATTGATTAAAAATGCTACAATTTCATCTTGAATTTCAAATTTTCTTTTTTTCATACAAAACAAAATCTTTTCTACACAATTTAACATCCATTTTAGTAATTCCTTTAAAATTTAACTCAGATAATTTGGAATAATAATTTGAATCACTACTGAGTAAAACTCAAATCTATTTTACAACTATTTTTTGAAATTTCTGTTTCTAATCTTTCACGGCACCGGAAAGAACTGGATAATAGAATAGCTATATCCTTCATTTTCAAAATAGCACGATTTCGATTGCAGTTTAATAGCAATCAATTAAGTATCAATTAAGCATGTTATTATAAAAGGATTATGCGAATTACATCAATTTATACCAAATTAGTTTTTACATTAAAAATATTATGCATGAAACTATTTCATGATTTGTAGTAGCTTTTTTGTATTTTAATTTCCTAAATTTTATAAATATAAATGATACTGTTTCATTTTTTGAAAATAATAACATTTATTTACACCATTTTAAAATCCATAAACATAAATATTGAATGTATTATATGAATTTTCAAGATTTTTCCCCTCGTTTAAAAACTATTTTGAATATCTACTGCATAATCTTTATAAAAATAGATCTATTTTTTGATTTCCGAATGGTATTTTTTAATGTGCTGGTAAATCAATGATTAAGATAAATGCAATAAAACAATTTTAATATTCTTTGAACTGTTTTGTTTGAGTTTTTTAATATTTTCAAAGAAATTATTCGAACTTTTAAAAATTTTAAAAGCGAACATTAAATATATTATTAAATAAAATTTTATAAAAATAGAGCTTTAAGGAAAACAGTCATCAAAATCTAGAGATAGGTTTCTTTAAAGATTACAATACTTTAACTTTCAGCATTTTGAATATGAGAAAATAAAAAAATAGAATTATGCCAGGTTCTTTCATTTTTTTGAAGCAAGAAGGATATGTGTTGAAATATAACAATCATAAAAAGAGTAACTGTAAATCGCCTTTTTAAAATGAAACTTTTTCTACTGCGTGGGCTTTTTTATAAAAATTATGGCACTTCATGCTAAGAAATTCCTTGGAATATGCCCAAAACTAGATATCTTTTGTGTAGTCAAATTCGCAAAAAATAACCTATTTTTATTCCCTTCAGAATGGACTTGTTCTTGATTTTTTAAAGCCCACTAGATTAGTTGCTGTTATACAAGAAACGCTCGGTAATATTATCTTATTAAAATTTCTAAGAGTACCAAAAAGTTGTCACCATTCCATTAAAAAGCTTGTAATATTCGAAAAATATGAAAATATGTTATAGTGAAAGCAAAATATTAAATATTTTTGCAGATTAAAAAACGCAGGAACGGCAATTTTAGAGTGGGAAAAATTGTAATTATTAATTTATTTAAATAAAGCTTGTAAGTTTATAAAAAAACTCATTGATCTTTATTCCATTTAATTACAAGTATGTTTTTCAATTATTCATTATACACAATTAAAATTCTAATAATCGTAATTCCTCGGTCAGAAATTTTCTTGAAACGTATTAAAAATAATTAGTTATTTTCATCAGAAAATTCAAATCCTGTAAAAATATTCTTTATTATCTTCATTAATTATCTTTCCACGCTAATAGGATTACTGCAAACTACTAATTATTAATGGGATAACATCTTTCCTATTTTAAGATTATTATTATTTTTTTAATCTTAGCTTTACAAACTGAAATGGCGTTTTTTTCTCAAGTTGAATAAAATTAAATTAAAAAAGATTTCCTTGGGGAATCTATAGCTTAAAAAAGATATAAAAAGTTAATAAGAATTAGTTATTCTGCATTAATTTTCCTTTTTTCTTTAAACTATCATCAAAAGTGTGGAAAAAGTTCTCCTTTCACGATCTCTCAAGTTACACTCACGCAAAATTTTCACTGTCTATAAATCATAGAATAATTTTGGAAAAAATTAAAATTAGTACATAGTGTAAAATAGAATATATTGAAATCGGAAAACTGTACTTGTTATGGCAAGTTATAAATGATCATATAAGCAAACTTGAACTAATAAACTCCATCAATAGAAAAAAAATGCACCGTATATAAAATTAATGCTGGTAATAATCCAAATAATTATAACTGAAAAATAACTATGTGAATAGGTATAGTTGTAATTAAATGTAGGAATAGCGAATTGTTCCAAATCATTATTGGTTAGTGCGCCATTTTGCAATTGCCACAACTATTTCCTGTATAACATCAAAGATATATAATAGATTCTTCAAATGTCCTAACCTTTCAAACAATGCACATATTTGAGAAATGTATTGAAGAAAATATATTAGTTGAACATGAAAATACAGTGATAATGAAATTGAAGAAACCATTCTACTGTTTTTGCAAAGTTTCTTGCTAATGATAGAATTTTCAATAAATGTTTGAGGAACGTAAAAAAATATGCCAGGTGAGCATGAAGATAATGCAGTAATATGAAATTGAAGAAATCATTCTACTTTTTTGCAAAGCTGTTTTGGATATGATATATGATACACATATCTGAGAAATGGATTGAAGAAAATATTCCTGGTGATCATGAAGACAATGCGTTGATAATGAAATTGAAGAAATCATTCTACTGCGATTACAAATTTGGCATGCAAATTCTCCAGACACTGAAGATTATATTTTTCATCATGATATAGAAAGGTTTGCCTGAAATGCTAAAATTATCAGCATTTCAGGCAAAATTGAAACATGATGACAATTAAACCAAACACTTTCTCTCATAGAAATTAAAATTTAATACTAAAGAAGCATAACAAGAAAGAAAAATTAAAATAAACCAGTCTGGAAACCAGAAATATTATTTTCATTTAGTGTTACTTTCCATTTATCCAAAAAATATGCAAAGGTTTCCAGCTGTGAGAATTGTAGCTTACTGTTGTAAGATTAAAATTCATGAAATATGTATAATTTTTACTCAAAAAGGAATATAAAAAAAGGACTGCGTATTGCTACCTATGTGACCTCCATTGGCAACGAATTAGTCATTTCAGTCCAATCTTTTTTTTTTTTTTGTACAAATATATATTCATAATTTTCTGAAGAAAATATTTTTAAGTATCAAATTTTGATAGAATAAAATTGTAGGAATTTATTAGACATACATCTGCTCTATTTATAATGTAATTGAACTTTCTTAACTTTTATAAACAAGGAAGGCTCTCTTAATGAAGTCATGATTTTGACAATAAAGTTGTTAATATCTACATTATTTTTATTCCAACTGCATGATATTTTTGTCTTCTGTAATCTCACTTCTTATTTTTCATGTACGCTAAATAGATAATAAAAAAAATATTTCATAAATTTCAACAATAAAATAAAATCGCCCGATTAAATATATGATGAAACAATAAATATTATTTGATTCATTAAAAATTGCAAAAAATTGTTTAAAATCTTACAAAAGTATTTTTTTTTTTTGAAATTTTGGAAAATTCGGGGGGGGGGGTTCGGAAATTAAATTGGAATCACTAAAAAGGCATTTGCTGTTTTTTATAAAAATTAATTTGTAGATAATACTGGAACCACAAAATTTCGATAGTCATAATAGAAATATAACAAAACTTTCTTATCTTTTAATGAAGCAACATTCTAATGAAAATTTCACAACCATAGCTGGAGGTATAGAATTTAATTCCCATCTTCCAAAGTATAGTTATACCTAATTTGGGAATTCCATGCTGAATGGTTTCGCCTATTTGTTTTATATGGATACAGTGCCTGGGGTAACAGGTAAAATCTTAAGAATATAAGGGACAAACTGAATTCTATACAGCGCTCACCCTCTAATTGCAATGACAGGGCTTATAGAACTATATCGACAGCAGCACTTCAAGTCACAACCCTATTATTCAAACATATATTGTGCAGTATTTTATAATATAAAAAATATTCACAGCATTGTATAATATTGAATAATATATTTTATATAATATATTGAATAATATATTAATATAATATTGAATAATTGCTATATAATATCGTATAATATTATACGATATTGTGTGGCAGGCTGTGATATGTGGGAATTGGAATCTTAACCATAGGTCTTCACGCCATAAAAATGTACATCCGTTTCAAATTGAAAATCAGAAACGAAAATATAACAATTGGGTATACATGATAAGAAAGAATGTGAGATAGAACACGATATTCTTGAAATCCATCCAAAGAATTGACTGACCTGCAGCTCTCAAACAAAACGGTCAAGAATAGGTAGCATTGAAATATTCTCTGATAGATCCAAAGATGATAAAAGGACAGGTGCGGCAAAGATACTATACTTCCGCTGTAGAGAAATAGATAAAAAAAACGTATTCAAATTTCTAATCATGCTACAATTTTACAAGGATGAAATCTTAGTAATAAAAATGGTTGTTTTTTATTGTGAGTGGCTGAAGGCCGAGCATACATGCTCTATATTCTCAGATTCGATGTCAGACCTTCAGGCAATACAGTCCACGAACATCAAAAATGAAGAAATCTGGAAATATTTAAAGAAAAGTTGAAAAAGGGTAAAGAGAAAACATATGGATTAGATTAAACTGGATTAAGGCTCACATCAAAATATGCGGGTGAGCAGATGAATATGCAAAAAATACTGCACAGAAAGATCAACTAGATATTACAGTCCCAAAATCATTCCAAATATTAAAGAAGGAAATTGGAAGAAAGATGACTATACAATGGCAGCAAAGTTGGATTATATAGTACAAACGATGCATAACATATGAATTCATACCGTAACCAAAAATTATAAAAAGAACATTTCACCCGCTGATAGTGCAAATTATATCGGGACGTGGAAGATTTCCTGAATACTTCCAGATATTCGGAAGGATGGAACATAACACTTGTATATGTGGGGAAATAGGCTGGGTTCAGTACTTCATAACAGAATGTATCGAACTCAAATAAATAAAAAGAAGACTCATTATGGATAGTAATTTTAACACAATATTACAACACCCTGAAAAGAAATGATGGAAAAAATCTCTAGGCTTTTACCGACAGTTTGAAGATAATCTGAATTTTTATTGGCCGTTGATTTCTAATGCAAAAAATTTGGAAATTTGGATGAAAAAAGTACGACAGCAAATTTAGATTATCTTTTATATTTAATAGGTGTATTTTCATTCAAAGTTCCGATTTATATTTTATCACTGATAAGGAATAGTTACTGTCTTGTAATAAATATTTTTACAGAAATTTGGATCGCTTTTTAATATGCAAAAACCTATCCGATTTTCTTACGTTCAGATAAAATATTTGATAAAATCCATTTTTTTTAATTTTTCATTTTTCTAAATCATTTCTTGGTTCGTAAATATACTGCTTTAGTAAGTGGATTTTGATAGACAATCATTAATCCTCATTACACAAATTACACACACAATTTAGGAACAATTAATTTTCCATTGGATTAATGAAACAAAAAAGTTATTGAAAAATTGTTACTAAGACAAAACCTTTGTAAAAGGAAGAAAGTCTTCCAAGTAATTAATCATTCAGCTCTTTTATTACTTATAAATCATCTTTTCATACTACGCAAATGGGGAAAGTTAGATAAAATAATCCTTCATTCAAGCAAGTTATTTAAGTTCATTTTTTTTTGTGATTTTCTTATGTAATATCTAATAAGCATTATTTTCCTTTATTTTATCACAAAATTATGAATTAATTATCTCAAGGTAGATAAAAAAATTCCGTATTTTAATCTATTCTTATCGTTTTCTATATTCTTCAGAATTTCCCCAATTTGTAAAATTTATAAATTTTTCTTAGCTAGAATATTTTTTCATGTATTTATTGTTCATATTTTATGTTTTATTACGCATAAATTTCTAACAAATTTATTTTTAATATATTCATACTTTTATTATAGTTTAAATTTATAATTTTATTTTTAATAACTTATAAATATGTAATACATTTTCATAAATATATATAGACTTAAGATTTATATTATGAAAAGATGAAAATCAATAAAATTAAGGATATAAGAGCTTAAAAAATGTTTTACATAATTTAAACGTTTCAATTCTCAATAAGCAAAACTATTAATACATACAAGTTAGCATAAAAAAACACAACTAAAGGACATGTTATTCTTATTTTTAAAAAGCAAAAACGTATAAAGTAATTTAAATATTAATTAAGCTATTTTAACGTCAGTTTCTAATATTATAATGGATTTTTTATTCGTCAATTTAAAATAGTTCCTCGGAATTTTAATATTGGTTCCTTTCAAAATTTGGTGCAAATATATATTTAAACCATTGTTTAGTTGCAAATACATATTCGTATTTGATTATAATACAATTTATTTCATTATATTTATTTATAAATTTAAATAATAGATAATTCATAATATCAGACTACATTTTAAATCTTTAACTAATAACTATTGTTAAATTAGAAGTACTCTAAACAAAGTACTATTTCATATATTATTAGATATTTCACTAAATTGCTCAAAAATTATATAACAATCAGAATACATTTATCTTTTGCATAAATGCGTTGAATGACGTCCGTCCTCTGTGCATATCACAAAATGATTTATCTCTAAATATTTCCTTCAAGATAACAGCGAACAAAGAACTATATCTAAATCAGATGCAAATTGAAGATATTTCTTCAAGATTAAAGAATTGAAGACATTCGCTTTATTTTATTTATGGCAGAAGAAATTTCAAAGTTTCATCATAACTAAAATACCCTGATTAAGAAAATGATTTACTCAATTTCGAAGATTTTTTTTTATATCTCGGAAAAATGATGGAGATGTTTCGTCAAAATCTGATTTTTATCCCATTGTCATTCAAATACAATTTCCTTTTTACCCGATTAGATTCGACATTTTCTGTCTACTTATATTCTGCCTTAGGGCATCTGAATTGGTGTTCGTCTAGGTAAAAGTTTTGCAAGTTAAGGCGAAAATTGTAAATGAATGAAACAAGAAAAAGAGATAGTTTTCTGTATATGAGCGGACAGCAAATGTTGTATATGAAGAAATAAAATATTTATTTCCGTGTGTCCTTTTTTTAAAAATTAGAGAATACATTCCATCATAGATTTGATGTCCAGCTTATTATCTTACTTTATATTGTACTTTCCAATTTATTGATTTTCTGTTACAAAAGTGGCACTGGAGTCCGAAAAAACAATTGATCACTATAAAATTCAAACAAGAGATAAGTAAAAAAGAAATAATTAAAAGCAAATAAAAAACAGATGATTTAGATGAAAGAGCAAAATTATAAGATGTATTCGGATAGACATTTTATTTTTTGAATTCATAAAATCATTTGCTATAATATTCACTATAGCAAAATTTTAAATTAAATTTTAATTTTAAAAGGAGAACCTAAGCATAATTCTAAAAGAGTTTTTCACTTTGTTAATTTAAGAATTTTGAATCAAAACAAATTATTCTATGACAACATGAAATGTTTTTTTTACTTTCTTAAATCTAATAATTATTTAAATTTCTTCCTGTTAATAATACTGTACATTACATTTTCACTTTTGTTTGAATTTAATGGGAAACGGGAAAATGATAAAGTAAATATATTATCATTTTTTTAAACTTCTAGATAATTTCCGAGGGCTTGAGCGTAAAATGTTATTTTTTTAAATCTGGCAATAATAATGATTCTTAGTGCTTGGCTGGATTCAAGTTAAAAAATATCTGCGACACTTTCTGAGCATTATAATTTTAGTGACATTTCCATCATCTACTTTAGTATGTATGTATATATATATTACATCTATACACCCTTCCTTCGATGTAATATATATATATATATATATATATATATATATATATATATATATATATAAAATACAGAAAGGTCTGGAATATTAGAAATTGAGTATACTATTGCCTTAACGATATTGATTTATTTTCAACCAAAGTTTGAAATTACTTCATAAGAATACGTAAACATTCCGATCGCGGAATTTCGCAAATTGCTTTAACTTGCAACATATTCAAATACATTTAGCTTATGTGACAATTGTCATGAAAGAAAAATATGGTATTATCTTTTGAAAAATAAAAACAGATAGGTCATTTTCTTATATATGTTTATTATTATTTCAAGGAACCAGAGAACACATTAAAATTTGCATAAAAACATGAATATATATTTGTTCATATAAAAACTCGTTAACTCATAAAAACGAAAACTCGTTAAGTTTCCCATTGAATAATTTATTTTCATTTAAATAATACCTTCCGACATATTTTTTGGGAATTAACTATCACAAAGAAAAAATAAAATAAAAAAATTGGTTATAGGGAAGGTGATATGAAGGACATCAAATCGATGAAAATATTCCATACCATTTTCTTAGAAATAGAGATAAATAAATTACAAATATAGTCATAACCCGAAGCTATTTTATTTTCTTCCCTCATTGAGTAATATTTATTTTTACCTTAAAAGTTTTATAACTTCTGTAGTGATCAATATCGTCTCCGATAAGCTATGGAAGAAAATATAAAGATACAGAATCTCCAAGGCAATCAAGTAAAATGAAATTGTTCTTTCATTGATAATGCAGCAAAACTCAAGTTAAAGTAAAACATTTCAGACTGCTATGATATAAGAATTTCTTAAAATATGCGAAATTGACTAAAATATTTATTTTAAGAGAGTATTTTGGTTGCAATGGGAAACCGAATTTTTTGAAATATAATAATAATAAAACGAAAGTTTTCGTCTGTTGAAGATTTGAAATATAGCCTCAATTTGGATCAGATTTAGAAGAAAATTTTCTTTGATCGCATTTACCTTCAGGGAAATACTATTTCGAGGTAAATCATTTTAAGATATGCACAGACAAAATCAATTGTGATTAAGAATTATATAAATAGTAAATATTGTCTAATAAAAAATGGACGCTTGCTTGCTTATACGCAGGATACTCGCATATTTTGTGGACATAAAACGTTAACCTGTTTAATTTATGTAAACTATATTTGATTAGATTTATGTAGTTCGAATTAGATTTGTGTAAACACATATTTGGTTTAAGATATTTCTAATTTTACGATAAGTATACAGGTCGAGCACAATTTTTTCCGAGCACTTTTTGATTGAGTTTATGTATATTTAAGATACTGAAAAGGATTATGGCTTAAGTTTTAGATTATTAGTGTTTGTTTATAAAATATAGTGTTTTTTAAATTAATTAAGTATAGTTGTTCAATAGATTTTTTTTATCTTAACCTTTAACTGGCTATTTTAGGACTTAACTTTGGACGTGCGGTCTGCGAGACAGCATTTCATTTACACTCAAATTAAATTTTCCGATGAATGTATTAGTATGGAAAACTGCCAATATATTTTACAGATATTTTTCTTTATAAATAGATATGTTTTAGAAATTTTTAAAATATAATATCATTGAAAAAAATAAATGCATTGGAAAATATATTTTCTTCTCAAATTACATGTTACAAAAAATAAAATTCTTAAAAAAGCGTACTTTACTTCTTAAATCATATTTATTTTTACAGTATATGAAGGTATATAGAAGACAATATAATGTAAAATTCAACAATTATATCAGAAATAAAAAGATTGACAATGGGTAAAATTGGCACTTTTTTATCGGCTTCTGTGACTTTTATAGCACGGTTTTCTAGTGCATTTTAAACATACAGGTTAAGAATTAGTATAAAAATCAACCTATAAATTCTACACTTGTGTGCAAAACTTAAGCAACAATGCAAATTTTAAGCAAATAGCCATGAAATTGCAGAAAAGGAGTTCTTGCGTTCAGTACAATGAACACGTAATTCAAGAGAAAGGTCATGCGTATGCCAATAACAGGAACAAAACGTCACAGGCGACGTGAGCGCACGCAAAACACGTGCGGAAGGCGCGCGCAGCTCAACACTACAATAAATGGAAGGATGGAGACGCAATTAAAGACATTCACTGCAAGTGCACGTGAGTTAATTCGTGAAATATGGCTAGCAGAAATCACCTAGACGATTTCACACGTGGAAGAATGATCGGAAAGCTGGAGGAGGCGCGTAGTGTGACCAGTGTAGCTGAAGAGTTCGGAATCAACAAAAGTGTCGTTTCGCGCGCTTGGAAATCCTTCCAAACCACAGGTACAGCTGTGAGAAAGGTTGGTGGTGGCCGCCCCAGGAAAACAACTGCAGTGGATGACTGATATAATGTCCTGCAGGCGAAAAGAACCCGAAACCAGTCAGCAAGCGCCATTGCTCAGCAACTGTGTGCAGCAACGGGGCGACAAGTATCGCGTTTTACTGTGTCCAGATGCCTTCACAAAGGTGGTCTATTCGCCCGCCGTCCTGAACGCTGCATCCATTTGACAGTTTCCCACAGCGGCACAGTTTAGAGTGGTGCAGGGAGCACAAAAACTAGACATCTCATTAATGTAGTCGTGTCCTCTTTACAGATGAGAGTCGTTTTAGTGCCACAAGCGATTCCCAACGCCAGTTAATTTGGAGAGAGGTCGGGACATGGTTTCATCCCAGTAATATCACGGAAAGAGACCGTTTCGGTGGTCCTGGAGTTGTCGTCTGGGGAGGCATTATGATGAACGGGCGGACTGAGCTCCATGTTTTCGACAGAGGTTCTGTAACTGGAGGTCGCTATTGTCAGGAGGTGATCCTACCCCATGTGCGTCTGTTCCGAGGTGCCATTGGATCAGACTTCGTTTTTAGGGATGACAATCCACGGCCACACAGGACTCATGTTGTTGAGGAGCTCCTGGAAAGTGAAGATATCACTCGAATAGATTGGCCGGCGTGCTCCCCTGATTTAAATCCGATAGAACATGTGTGGGATGCTTTGGGGAGACGCCTTGCGGCACGATTACATCCTCCTGGGAACACCCGATAACTTAAACAGATGCTGATTGAGGAATGGGCACTCTTACCTCAAGAACTTTTGGACAATCTGGTGCTGAGTATAGGGAGACGGTGCGAAGCAACCATTGCAGTAAGGGGAGGGCATATCCCATACTAAGGAATATCTGCTTGCTGTTCTTCCTCTTGGACAGACAATCATGTGTAACGATACTATGAGTTCAATAAAGCCTTTTTTTTGTTTGATTCCATACTGTATGCATTGTATTCATTTCTGCGCAACTATGCTTTCGACATTCTTTCAGAACAAAATGCTGTATCTCATTTCTGAATTTCATGTCTCTCAGATGATTTTTCATGAAGTTATGGCAAAAAACATACCTGTTGCTTAAGTTTTGCACACCAGTGTATATACATATATCTCTTAGTATATTAAAATATTTTATAAATATTTCAAAATTCATTATCACTAGAAAAATTCATTATGTTTGAACATACATACCAGAATTAGTTGAACGCGATCTTTCATTGAAAAACTCTTCTGTACAATTATTCTTATTACTATATTCACTTTCTGCTTCATTTAAAAGTGTCTGGAGCACTGCTTCACAATAGGATCAGTAAATTGGATGATATTTCGGGACCCATGTTTTAGCGCCATCTGCTAAGTCTTGTTTATCACTGGGACACTAACAGGGAGGTGCGGTCTTAGAGACCACTCTCAAAGAAATAACTGATTTATTTATAAAAGCATCTGCTGAAATCGGTTGAAAAATTGCACGTGTATTGAAGGTCACAAAACAGGAATTTACAGGGTCAATCCAATCAATTGAGCTAAAAATAGATTAATAGTGATCGAAAGTGCTATGCTACCTTTCTCACAGACCGCACGTTCCCAGTTAAGGGTTAATGTTTGTGTCAAACAACAGATGATTAATTATTTGATTAGAAAATGATAACGTTAAAAATAATAGATTGTTCTAATCAAACGATTTTTTTTATTTTCTTAATTGAACTTAATTTACATAATCTCTTCGTGTATTCCAAAAGCAATCTTTAATTAGAACAATGTTTCATCCTCCTTGTTTTTAGTACTCAATTTTCTTTACGCCCTTGTAAAATCACTCACTTTCCTATAGACTAGTATTGTCAAGGCTTTGAGGGAAATAACTATGCTTTTTGTTGAAGGCCATAAAAATAAAACTTCTTTCTTTAATAAAATTTTGAAAAATAAAACCAGCGGGTGTGAGCTCCCAAAAATTTTCTCGCATAGTCTCTAATAAACTTGTAATGCCAGGAAAGCCTTGCATGGCACTGGAGTAAATAGTTACGAAATATTAAATTTACTGTCAATTTAACATTTTTAATAGATCTATCGTGTTATCCTTGGCGAGATTTTAGGCGATTAATCCCTAATATGGAGCTAATAGTATCCTAAAATGGAATTATTGCTTAGACATGTTTTTTCAACAAATTGGAGCAATGAGTTAACACAAAACTGCACTTGTAGTCCCAAAATCACATACTAAACTTTATATATATGTGCTATTACGTTTTTTGACTATCTCGTTTACACGTTTTTGAAAATACAGATAGTCAGACAATCATCTCGTAGTTGGACTTGACTTAAAATTTGATGGATGTCTGCATTATAGATTTTAATCTTCGAGCAAATCATTCAACAAACGTTAGTTGAAAATCATCATAATTGTAGCCAATACTGGTGATACTAATTTATGCATATATACATTTTTACATCCTGACGCGATTACAATAATAAGTTTTACACATAAATTATAATTTTAAAAAATATAATATAAAAATATTTTATATAATTCAAATATAATTTTAAAAAATAAAAATAACTGAAATTTTGATTGTATCAACATTTATCTAAATATTGGAATTTCGTTCAGTTAGAAATCTTTATCGATCCTTCCGCTTTCAGACATTCAAAAAGTGCTTGGATGAAAAGTCTAAAAATTTACAATTTTTTACTTTAAGCAACTTTTAGTTAACGGAGATGTATAATGAAAAGCCATCAGGAGTGGTCTTACAGAAACTTTCTCTCATACTCTTTAATAAAAGTGTTATTAAAAGAGAACATCTTGCAGGAAATATTAACCAGTGGTGTGAATGCTTGGCGATTATCCAATGATACTTGGCGATTTATTTGGCGATTAATCCCTGTTAATCGCCAAAGATGACCGTCATGCAGACGGCTTGCAGTTAATTTTATCCAAAAATCGAATTTGTGCTTTAGAGTTGTTTTTTTCCAACCAATTGAAACAAAAATTTGAAACAAAACTACATTTTTAGCCACAAAATCCCAAACCAAATGTGAGACATTTAATTCCTTAGGTCTTTAAATTATCCCGCTTATTTTTCTCTGAAAGCACAGACCGACATACAGACGATTCTTTATTAGATACAGTTTAATATTTGAAAGGTATTTAGAATATAGATGCTAATTATGCGTACTGAAAATTATCTGTCTATTCTTTTTGTATTTATCGTATTAAATTACATGGAAACAGTCGACCAGACAGACTTCCTTTGAATGGATTTTACTCAAAATTTGATAGACATTTCTAATTTTGTAGAAAAAATCCTATACAAAGTTTAACCCGTCTAGATCAAAGCGTTTTTGAGTGATTTCTGTCACAAATAAACAGACGGCCATTTTCTAAAAATACGTTTTTCGAATTCAGATATCTCTAAAACGTAGAAATTCGTCAAAATCTCGAATTCGAATTTTGTGACGATTACTATACATTCTCTGTACTAATTACACTAGAAAGTAAAAACACATTTCACTTCCTTACATTTTTAACCAATACTTCAAAAATGTTATAATGAAATTAATATAGATTCCAAAAGACCTGAATCAATAACCCATTAGGAAGATTTATACATGAAATAATGAAATAATTTTCCTCTATTGTGTTTCAACCAATTTAGAGACAATAGTCACTTATAGTATGAAAATCCAAAACTAATGCAAAATGACCCAAAATAGAATTTGTTTAAAAAAATTTAATTTAAAATGTTTAAAATGTCTGTGAAAATATGGTTTCCTTTCATTTTATAAAATATTTATTTCCTGCTTTCTATCATACTGCAACATTGCTCTATAGATAAATATCTCTTAAGACTAATCAAAATAACTATCATATTTTTGCAACATATTAATCAGAAAATTGTTTAAACCTTTAACAAGAATATTGAAAATAAAAACCTCTAATGATAAAACAAGTATAATAACACTGGTTTCCTCTATCTCTTTCCACTCCGAAGGCTCTATATCAGGCATTTACTCCCGCCAACAAAGATCCAATCAGAAATCAGCAATGAGAATTCTCTCTGGCGTCATCAATAAAGATTAATGTCAAGCACCAATCCGATTCCTGTAGTTCAGATTTTGTCTGCCAAATCAAGTTCTTATCAGATGTAGCGGAGGAAGTCCTAACGTGTGATAAAATGTACAGGAATTTTCCAGTGGTCTTTCCTTCGTTCTATTCTTCGAAGAAAGGCATTTGTGTTCTGTATTGCTGGACAAGAGGAGAATTTCCAAGAAGCTAAGAAATTGACTATGCAACGCTTTAAAACTTTGACCATCCACAAAATGTAAATGAAGTAGAGCGGAAATTTATTATGTCTTTCAATATCGTGCATGAGGGTATGGGGTACGAAGATTTGCATCTTTTATCAGCATTTTCTGTTAGCAATTGGAGAAAAGGAGACTTGGAGTTTACTCGATTTCTATTCCATTTAGAACAGAAAAGATACTGGTCGAGTTATTAACATAATAATATGTATAGAGAAAAGTGATATTTTACGGATCTTGTATTAGTTGGAAAAAAGCTAAATACAATATAGAGCATACAAATTTTTTCTTCCAATAAACCATAAAAAGCTTATTTCTTTTCAATGAATACTTATACGATTTAATTAAAGTGAAATTTTTATCAGAAAAGTAATTTGTTGTTGGTACTTCAAAAATTGTTTAAAATTTCAATACAGTATTCATGTAAAATCGTGTATATATCGTAATATATATATATATATATATATATATATATATATATATATATATATAACAAAAAATAAAATTTTAAAAAAGTCAAGTAATTTGTTCATATAATTTTAATATTATTTGTTCATATAAATTTTATTTCAATCTTAAATTATTAAGTAAAATTATCATTAAATTCATTAAAATGTGTGTACAAAATAATTCAATATAAGACAGAATTAAAGAAGAATCAAAATAATTCTTTAAAAAGTAGAGTAAGTCAATGCAATTAAATATAAATTGTAACCGATTTTTTTTATCGCCACTTGTTTTAGCAAATGTAACAAGGCACTGAATTCAAAATTCCTGATAAACAAGAAAAATAACAGGTTAATGTAATATTTGAAAACTAGGTTTCGTCCCAGGTTAGAACTTAATTTAGCTCCTAATAACTAGTTTTATGACTCAGAACTCTAATTTCGTTTTAGAATCAGCTTATTTTTGCACACAGACAGAGACAACACATGGCAGAGATTTTCATGAGGCTATTTACATATGGTTAATAGAAATTAATTAGATTATTTACAGATGAAGTAGACTGAAAGAGATGAATATCTAATGTAAAAATTCCTTTTCTTAAAATAAACAAGATATAATTCTACTTAAATCGAAAGCGGATTGCTAGATTCCAAGTTGGAATAAGATGCAATGCAATGTAAAATCTAAACTGAAACCAAACAGGAAATATAAAACTTATTACTTGTGGCAACAATTAGTACTTCTTCGAAACATTTTAAGAGAAAATTACCAAATTTCCTTCTCTTGAAGGACTATCGAGAACATATCTTTAGAATCCTTTTCAATGCAGCAGTAATAAATTCGTTGCTAAAAGACAATTAGCCTAAACAATGCGATATAATACTGCTGAAAATTAATATCTTTTTACCCCTTGTATTGAATCTTTAATATAAGTTTAATAATGAAATTCTTAAATTCTGGTGAAAGTTTCTTTTAGACAGAGTTTAAAGAAAGAAAATAAAATCAAGAAAATAAAGAAAGAAAATAAAATCAACAAA
The DNA here is from genome assembly GCA_026543865.1 of Argiope aurantia. Taxonomy (NCBI): domain Eukaryota; kingdom Metazoa; phylum Arthropoda; class Arachnida; order Araneae; family Araneidae; genus Argiope; species Argiope aurantia. The sequence continues at coordinate 33,737 of JAPMOR010007582.1, forward strand.
CCCAGATTATATATATATGTATCGTATTTTAATATTTTCAGAGCACATCATTTTATCAATTAATTACTAATTAAATGTATCTTTGAACTTGTAGTATAGACGCCATCTGGTTGTAATTTTTACAAACATCATGTTTCAAGATTAAAATATAGAAGATTATTGAATTAAAAAAACTATTGTTTAATGTCCTAATAAAAATGTGTATTTAAAATATTTTCTATTAAGAACTTTATTCAAAACTCTGATAAGCCTATATCACTTTTTTTCTCTTGTAAAACTATATTTCCATTCCAGAGCTAATTCATTCCTTAACACTTGCTTTTGTCCATGTTAAACTAAGTAAACTTTTTTCCAAGAGATTAGAGAAAAATAAAACTTTTTTCCTGCTTTTTTCGATCAGTCTGTTGTCAACCGCGAAAAAGGTGCAGGGGATCGGAAACGTCACAGAGTTTTCTTTTATATTATCCATAAAACACCATATAGATAAAATAAAAAAAATCCATTTATATGAACAGTAGATACTAGTTTTTGCACATTGTTCAGAAATGTAAACATGAGAATGAAATTCTATTTTATTTTATTTTTTAATCAGCATACATATGGAAAAATGAGACGGACATTAATGGCTTCATAAATTTGCACAGTTTTTTCATGAAATTATTTTAGTACTTGAATGGATATATTTTTAAAAAGAAATAGCTGAATACAAAGGCATAAAATTTTTCAGATTTTCCAGCCAGCTAAAGTAAAACTAAAAATTTGTTTATTTATCTTAATACCATTTTACTTCTTATAGCTCGACAAATTAAAAGATGAATTGAAATATTTTGCTTAAAATGTTCCCTCGGGCCCATGAACCAATATTAAACAAAATTCAGCTAATTAAAAATTAATTGATATTTAATTTTATCATATTTATTTTTCAATAACTTCTTACGATCCAGTCTCATGAAAGGGTCACTCTCAATTTTCCGGGTATATTGAATAGTTTATACAGAAACTACCCATAATTCGCAATTTTATTGGAAAAACTTTATGGTCAAATATTTTACAACAGTTTATGTAGATATTAGATTTTTCTGTTGTAATAAAAGTAGAAATAGAGAAAAATAATTTATTTTTGTATTTATTCTGTAAAAATCATAAAGAATAAATCAAGGTAATTTTATAACTGCTTAAATTTCTCACATTTGTATTTGGTGCTTCAACGTAACTTTGTTTTTAAAAAGTAATTAAAGAAGGTGAAAATTCGAAATTTCATCCTTTATATTCTGTAATAACATTAAGGGAATTTTCTGTATATTTATTAATTAATTAAAAATTAAGCGAAATACTATATTTCGTATTTCGTTACATTTTATTTTCAAAATATCCTACAAAAAATGATTGAATATATTTTTGTAGATTCCGAAGATGAATTTTGAATTCAAAATATTATCATTTCATCTATTTCCTAATTTATTATAAGGAAACATTCTTCTTACATTTGCATTGTTTAAAAATTTATATTTGAATTTAAAACATTAATTTTCTTTTAGTTTAGCCAAATACTATTCATTTATTTTAATTTAAACACATATTTAACCGCATGTTTATCTTATTTCTCTTATCTCTTAATTATACTTAATTTTATTTCCATCTATTGGTATAAACAAAGTAACGAAAACAAATACTTATATTTTCATATTCTTTGTCAAATTCATAATGATTTTTTAATGTTTAGTTTCATTTCATTGAATTCTTTTTGAATATACGAAAAATGTCCTCTTAAAAATGAAACATTTTACGAAACTATATATTACATGCTAAATGATAATATTTACTCTGATTTAACTTTGCATCAAAATAATTCCAGCGAATAAAATTTATGATAAATTAATTGAAGTTTTAGATCTAAATGGCATAATAAACCTATAACTGTACACTTTTATACCACAATGTTTATAATTTATTGTGTATTACAATGTTACAATGTGTAATGTTACAAAGTGTTGCAATAATTGTAACACACCGATGATAACATGAACTAAACATCTTACTGAACACGTTAATTAAATTTCAAATTTGATAAAATTTAACATAATTTTTTATATTCTTCTCTAATAAATTTCGAAGATTATATCACATAAAATTGTTTTTTTTTGCATTATAAAATTAAGAAATTATTTTTTAAACTGTATCGATTCAGTTGTTCAATTTTCCTGTATTCAAAATCTTCTATATCACGTTCTCATTTATTGTCAAAGATAATTTCAGAATACATTTCTCAGAAATATACGTATTTCACTAAAATTAAGCTAAGTGTTTCCTTTTAAAAAACTGTTTTAGATGAGGCAAAACAAATCAGTGCTAAATTTGTCTTACGAGCTCCTGAAATGCGTCTCTTAAATCCATTCAGTATTTATCTGTCTTTGTTTAACAGTTCCCATCTCAAAGATTAAACGCTCTGTAACTTTCATTCTAATCAAAGAAGAGAGAAGTGAAAGAAGGTGATACAAAGATCACCTCGAAATATTCTGCTGTTGTTCTTATTGTGACTTATGGCACTATGGAAGCCCACAGACAATTATCTGTCAGCGATTTAAGCCGAGTGAGCTTATCTAGTATTTTCTGTAGCACCAACTAGGACCAAGAGTATGACTTAGGTACTTTATGCGTCATATTCGCTTGCACATTCCCTCTATACAGAGGGGGGGGGGGGTACATTCACACACCTCAGAGATAGAACACAGAAGAAAACCATACCCGAACAGGGACTTTAGCTCAGGACGCCCAGAAGATGGGGAAGACGCGCTACCACTATGCCAAGACGCCGCCCGAAATATTCTACTGAACCTAAATTACAAATTACTTTGTGATTGAATTAAAAGCTTGATTTACCCTTTTCAGATGAATAAATAATTATGTGTTTAGCGATTATCTCTTGCTAGATAGCATACTTTCATAATGGAAGGAAAATAAAGCAAATAAGTAAATGTACGTAAAGATGAAAATTTCCTACTCATTCCAGTAGCTTTAGAAGGCTTGAATGGAGAAAAGTCATTGAATAAAAAGAATTAAATATCAAGAAATTTTGTGCATTAAATAAATAAAGAATGTGTATTAAAATTTTTCGAAAGAATTTTTATGTATAATAATTCATACATTCAATATTCAAATCATGGCAATTTAAATACCCTGAATGTTGAAATGTGATTTCGAATTTCTCTGTAAGCTTGTCATATTGTCAAGTAGAAATAACAGCATAGCATATAGTTTTTATTAGAATAAACGAGAGAACAATGATAAAATAAAATAAATATTATCTTTTATAATTACTGAGGAATTATGGGAATACATAAGAATCATCTGCTATCCAATCAGCTTAGAATCACTACGGAACTCTGGGGTGACATAATAATAACTTGTCATCCAGTCAGTTTAGAAGTGCTACTGAACTCTGGGTGACAATCGTCTGCTATCCAATTATTGTCCTTCTTTTAAACTGGAAGTGGTTGTTAGCATATTTATTTCCTGCTAGAGACAATATTTGCAAGAACCTTAATTAGTCGCTTTTCAAAGCCAACAAAAATAGTTCGAATAAAAAAATAATATGCAACCATAAATATTTGATTTTTAGGAAAAAGTAACAACAATACTCTGCTCTCTTTGGCATCTAGTTTCAATTATAAAAAAGAAATATAACTGGCAAGAAAAGTAAGAAATTATATAATTTTGGATATAACAAATTAGCTCCTTTGAGTAGCTACAAGAATAAAATAAATCATATAATATTGGATAATTTTATTTCTTACTGTTTTCAATAAATAAACTCCATTTCTTTAATGACTGTATTGATTTTTTATAAAAAAAAAGCTCTGTGTTTTTTTAGAAGAATTTTTTAATTGAATTTTGTTTTCACCGAAAGATATTTTTAGTACCGATTCTCTATCATCCTTGGATTCTCTGAAGTGTATTTCTTCGTCTAACAACATAATCGTTGATATCCAAAAGCAAATTAAAAGCCTGAAAGATAAAAATATCTCAATAGTTTTTGCATTTGTTCGTGGACACACGGGCATTTATGGAAATGAGCGGGCCGATTGGCTTGCAAAAGCTGCCACTAAGCGCAAAATAGACATCGACGCTAATATTCCTAAATCCTTTTACAAGAAGATTACGAGAGAAAAAAAGGTGGAGTCTTGGAATCAAGAATATTTCCTTTCAAATAAAGGGAGCTTAACAAAGAAATTTTTTCCATCCATTAATAAGAGACTGTCATGCCATCATTTTTATACTAATTACAAAATAACCCAATTTCTAACTGGTCATGGTAACTTTAAAAGTTATTTGTACAAATTCAATTTGTTTACGTCATCTTCCTGCGATTGTAATATTGGTGGGGAGGAAAATGTTGAACATGTGCTCCTTCTATGTTCCAAGTTTGTCAAAGAAAGACAGATCCTAAGACTGGATCTCAAGGACATTAATATAAATTGGCCTCCAGAGTTTCACCAACTTATTTCCACTTGTAGTGCTTTCGAAAATTTCTGCAAATTTATTTTTGACATCTGTAATCCTTCATAACATAAATTTTCTTCTTTTTCTTTTTGTAATATGTTACATACTTACTTCTGTAAGCTCCGTGTGATACTTTGTGGTGAACGGGGAATTTATAAATTTTCAATAAAAAAAATCAAATATCATACCACAAAATGCATACCTTGCAGCACTTGATATATCTGAAAAGTGCAATACTAAAATACAATTGATAGAATATATGACAGATCAATATTTAAAGTCAATTTTTCAAAAATGCCGGCCATTAATCTGCTTGAAATTAAAATAAAAAATTTTCCGAAAATAACATGAACATTTTGAATAATTATAATATAAACTATTAATAATAATTATCATAGTTTAATTACTGAAATTAATAAATAAAAATAAAGAACTTTGTTGCTGGAATTTTCATGATTCTAATAAATCTCATTGAATCGGTATTTTTCCTGCTTCGTCCGAAGGCATTTTAGATCAAATTGACTGGCTGTCAATTACAATGTCATACTGACCACCAATTTAAAAGTCAATTTAACAATCAGAGAAGAAATGAGGTAGTACTACCTCTAAGCTGAAATGACTATTACTGGGAATTGCGTGATTCTTAAGCAGGAAGTATGTCTTTCATCGGTGTTCATGCAATTTACTCATACTTTTTACTATGCCCACAAGGGAAGCAAATATATATATATATATATATATATATATATATATATCGACTATCACAAATTTCCAGTTATCCAATGTGAGAACATTATTACATTTTTAGTGACGTAGTAGCACTCCGACAGAAAAACAACGTCATGTTCTCACATGACTCATATTTGACTCATGACATATCACCAACATTTGCAAAATAGATGGTTTTTGAACATCTCAAAATCAATCGAGTTCTAAAATATTTTTTTTCCAGGGGCCAGATTGTTTTTTTTTTTTTGAAAAACCAATTTTAAACAATCACATGACTATCAGATTACTCATGCATAAATATATAGGAAACGATTGTTTGGAAAAACCGTTTTTAACTGGTTTATTGTTTTGCGTGTTCGTTCTCATTTTCTTCTTTCACACAATTAAATAAGATAATACTTTCATACAAAATTTTTTTGACTAAAAAAATTTGTTTTTAATTTCAACTATGCAACACATGGCAAGGACGTTTTCAAACATTGTTATAAACTGCAAATATATACTAAAAAATGAATTTAATACAAATTTTCAATGCAGGCACTTTTGCATTTTTAAAGTGATGAAGTAAGAATAGCGAATTTCAGATTCTGAATTAAAATCTTGCAAAAAATGAATTAATAATACACAAAACATTTTAATGGCGCAACAGGGAATTAGTCAGACATTTTATATATGGAGCACCATAAAATAATTTTTTAATGTATAAGGTAAATACAAATGATTAAACAAGATATTTCCAATTTTTACGGGACAATAAAAACACTTCATAATTCAAGTGAAGTTAATAAAAGAAATATGTTTGACATAATAGTTTCAAATCTGAAGCATTCTCACTTATTATTGATTCAAATTTTCATAAATTTTAACAACTAATGGCACTTCTCGAGGCACATTTAAACACAAAAAATTAAACATACTTTTTAGTACTTTATACAAGAATGGGATTTTTTTCAGCATATATGTTCAATGATCGTGAATAAAATACAGCTGTCGATTGTCAAAAGAAGACATTTATCATATAATATACTCCTCAAAATAATTATTAATAAAAAATAATGGAATTGAATAAGGAAAAAATCCGGACATTTTAAGGAAATTCAAAAATTTTTAAAGTTTTGTTTTAATATTCTTATTTGTTAATTTGTATTAATAGATAATAATGTGACTGTAATAATATTTAAAATTTACATAAGAAAATTCTATGTAAAAGTGCAAAGGGAAATTCGTCAGCGAATAGACGATTTACTATATTTAATGTAATAAATTTTATTCCTATTGTTAAAAGTATATTTATTATAATCCCTACATATTAGAAAAGTAAGAGCATATAAGATTGTTTCTTGCAGCTCAAATGATGTGCCAGTGGCATCTTTTCGGTAAAATCCTAGATGGGCCCACCTCTTGGCGACTTATTTGAAATCTCGCCAAGTTGACTACTAATTGAATATTTGTTATTATTTTTCATTTAAAAATCGTTACCTGAAGGCCGGAAATAAAAATAAATATAATAAATAAATAATAATAAATTAAAATAACAAATAAAAAATAAATATAATAAAAAATAGAATTTAAAAAATCCGTCTTGGTTGATTATTTATTAATAAAGTAATAAATAAATAAAAATAAGAATAAAAAATAAATATAATATAAAATAAATAAAAAAAATTCGTCTAGGTTGATTATTTATTAATAAAAAATAAAAAAATAAAAATAAGAATAAAAAATAAATATAATATAAAATAAATAATTTAAAAATAAAAAAAATCCGTCTAGGTTGATTTTTGATTAATAAAATAATTAATAAATAAAAATAAGAATAAAAAATAAATATAATATAAAATAAATTAATTAAAAATAAAAAAATTCAGTTTAGATTGCCACATTGGCGACGCTATCGCCATTCGTTTCCCGAGAATTTAAAGAGACGCCAAGAGCTGGGTTTAGTTTAGTTATATTAAAGTCCCGTTTAAAGCAACACTATGGCTATTTTGGGACGAACCTCGTAATTTTGAACAGCGGTCAGATGACGAGGACGGCACCTTAATTTTCCATATGAGAAATACAAAGGAAAAATCAAACCTTCTTATAAATTATTACAAAACTACTAAGCTAATTTGCCACTACATTTCACTTTTTGAAGTATGGACTTTTTTACTTGCACAGAATATTATTTTTTACGATTTCAATAATAATCAGAGAGGTTATTTTATGATGCTTTGTAGCATTTTTAAAACTATCGCAGCGCCCTCATTCTTAAAAATAAAGCACTTTTAATATATCAGTTCAGCCATTTCGAAAGAAAATTTATATTTCAGTTTTCTGCAATTGTTGAAGCATTTTTAAAATACTTTTTATATAAAATATTCTTGCACAATATTTATTTTTTCTTTATTTCAATTTTCTGATAAATGTATTACTAAGTAATTTGAGTTAATACAAAAAATTGTCTTAAAAGATATCCACGTATATTTGACTATAACTATCAAATAACTATTGTTGTCATTATTATAGTTACTTATTAAAGACTTTTAAAATAGTTTAGTAAATTATAAGTAATATGGTCATAATACAATTTTAGATATTAGGAGAAAATGCAATGGGATTAACTATTAAAACCATATTGATTTAGTGGAGTGTGTTTGAGATGAAAATATACAGTTTGAAAATTATAGTTCTCTGTGTACAATGTTAAAATAATTTTGTGATATGTATTATTTGTATGCTTTGATGCTTGATAGATTCTTTCATTGTTTTCTGCGATTTTTATTTTAACTTTTATTTATAATTATATAATATGAATTATATTTTTTATATAATTACTATGAATACAGTGGAACACAATATAAAAAACTATAAAAATTTCTTTCAAAAACGAAAAATACCACTCAATGAATGTGTTTATTTTTGAAGCTTATAAAAAGTTTCAAGAATGAACAAACATTCTTGTCCCAGTTTTTCAGAAGCAATTATAGATTTTTTTAAATTAAATAAAACATTTGTATTTTAGTCTAATCTTATCATAACATTTCTGTTGAATTCCAATTACTCCGTAATTTAATTACAACCTTTTTTGAATTTTTATTTATTTTCATATGAGTAATCTACAATATATATCCGAGAAATTCTTCCCCCTGAGCTTGAAATCTGTATCGAAAAAACAATATATTATATAAGTTTTACATTATGTATTTCATATGCATGCTTTGAGAATCTATATGAGCGTTTAGATCCCATACCAAATATTTGGAAGTAGAATGAGTTTTATGCAGTAAAATTAAAGCAAAAATCTTTAAGAGATTTGGGAAAATTTCTTAACATCTATCCTTTAAGAAAATACCTAAAATTGGAGGTATTTTTTATCAAGTATTTTTCATCTCACATCTTTTCGGAATTGCCTGGGGATTAATAGATACGAGCGTGTTATTTTAACCAAATGGAACGAATAATATCTGATCTTATTTCTCTCTAAGCGTGTACGATGCACATGGATACATAAGCATATGTATCCAAGTGCATCCATCGAAATCATGTTATCTATTATATGTTCAGTAGATTTTAGAAAAACGATGTTTCTTTTAGCAATTAATTTGAGATGGTGATAAAGGGACTTGTCTTAAAGAAGCAATATGATTTCTTAAATTTTAGATGTATTAAATTTAAAGCACGAGATTTTTAAAAAAAGTAATAAATTCATCAAAGTAGGAGTAAAAATGAAGTAAACTATTTAAGTTATGCTTTGTGATCTAAGAAGGAACAAAAATTTTCAGAACTAAACAGGAAAAATTTGCATATATGTGTTGAAACCTCTGGATATATCATGATTTAAATTAATTTATAGAATTCTTTTTATCTCTTACGATTATAATATTTTGCTATTGAATTCATTATTTATCTTAAATGTTGACTCAATCTTGTCGTCTTAATTGGCTACACATGGATTTATAATCATCTTTGGACATTCATTGTTACGATTGGATCGATCGAACTTATCAAGTGTTGATTGCACAATATTCTTCGTCAGTTAATCGATGACATTAGCGTTGATAGATGTGTTTGTCGATTTTAGAATTTCTTATTTCTTGTAAATTCTCGATTACACAACACTAAATTATGTAATATTATATACTTGTTAAAATTAATCATTAATAGGCCTTCTTCCACACTTATAATAGAATCTTCAAACATTTCAGTTTTAAATGGTGTTATTTAACTTGGTTTCTTACTTCCCATAATTTACAAATATATATATGTATATATGTTCTCGCAGTTACGGTTCAAATAGAAGAAACTTTTGAAATTTTAAAACTTCGATTTATTTCACCACATTCACAATTAATGTTTCTCAGTTTTTAATCAGAACATAATTTACATAAAAGAATACGTGGTAAGAAATAGGTCAATCTACATGGAGACACAAGAGCAGAAGGGATCAGAATTTTCCTCTTCAGTGGTTTTACTATGAGATTTTGATTAGGATTTCTTTGGTATGTGTAGTTTTAGGAAAGGAAAATTTCGGTGTCTTTAAAAGAAGGCTGTAAGCATTAAGGATTTTTAACCCTTCACTCGGTGCGTGAGAAAATGTTGAGACCGGCAGTTTTATGAAGCGTGTGTAGAATTAAATCAAAAGTAGGAATTGGATCAGGAAATCAAAGATCATTTTAGAATGAAGTTAATATGGGCTAAATTAAGATGAAAATTTTGAACTTAATTAAGATAAATTAAATTAAGAGATAGTTTTACACATATATTAGAATTAATCAAAGGCTCAAAATTAATTTAGGTCTTTATATTGTAATTTTATCAATCTTTTTATGATCAAGTCCTTATAAGTTATATTATTAAAAATTATTTAATATTTGATAGCAATAAAAATTTTATATAAATATTTTTTATTTGGATTTTTTATTTTCACAACCTAGTGAAAATTTTCTTAAATTTCGAATTTTGTACGAAAATTTTTATTTGCAGAAGGCGAGATCAATGAAAGAATAAATTTAAAATTTTATTTATTTATTTATTTTAATGTTGATTTAAAGTTATAATTCATTAACAATAAGTTAAAAAAAATGCGCATCGTTTGAACTATATAAACTAATATAAAAAAAATTAAACCGCCAATGAATAATATCTGCATCTGAAAATAAAATATTTGCAGTTAATTTTATATCAAAATATACTACTAATAATTGTTTGGATCTTCGATCAACACCTGGATAAAAGTATGAAGTGTGAGAATATTCTCATATTACGTCAACAAATAAATAAAATCTGAGGCTGTAATGTTTGTCAGAATTCATCATTCGCTCTATCCTTATAAATACAAAAAAAGAAGAAGAAATAATACCCAACTCTGATAGAATCTTGATAACACATATTAGGCTTAGTTAAGCCTGGAATCCCCTGTGCATAGCTGTAAACTTGCCTTTGTGCAATAACAAGATAGCTTTGTTTTGCTTTACTGGACAGTTTTCCAAGCTTTTATACCTGGAAGATTTGCTTGATAATAAAACGCTTCCCTTTCCTTATACTTAGGCGGACTTTTTTGTCTCGTAATTTTTCTTACAGTTTTAGTACAGAAGCAAATCTATTCTTTCGGCTTCATCTGACTTGTATTTATGTGCTTTTTTTCATCGCAACAAAGACGCTCTTATTTACAGAATAGCTTGGAGTTCTATTAATCCGATCGAAAGAAGTAATTCCATATATCATGTTACGGCTCGCCGTGTAAGCTGTATCAGCACTTTTATGTACCTTGTGCGTCATAAGCGAGATCATGTGTTGGAAAATAACTGGCTTAAGTCAGTTAGAAACTACATCTAAGTAGATTCCTCTTCAAGGAAATACGTAATATTATGTGTTCGGATTACAAATGCCCTATTTATAAGAATAAAATCGTTTAGATTGAATTCAATATAGTATGTATATAGTTTTTAATAATTTATAAAATAATGTAATTTATTAAAAATCGGTTTCATTCAAGTTTAGAGCTTTCTATTTTTTTTTATACAAGGAATTTTAATATTATTATTTGATCATGTGCCTTCTCTAACAGATATTTTGTGACTAATAAAAAAAAAAAACAGATGTAAATGCTACCTGTAAAATAAAATGATATTTTCATACTCTTAATAAGTGCGAAAACACTGTCTGATTTTTATCATGTGAAAACCTTATATTGTTTTGGTTTAGGGCTTTTGAAAATTCGGCTATTTATCGCTTCTGACGCATTAATTTTTCATTTTAGGTTTAACAGAAAATGATTAAGAAAATTTTCACATTTAGCGACAATCATCAAAGTTACAACTTGGAGTGAACGAATGTACGCCATTTACCCGATTCTCGTGGACAGTTGCGTGTGCAAATCACGTCCGGGTCACCAATGCAGGGAATTGTGATGAGCGAGGATACAACCTGCAAACTTGTGGTTCGCAGCGGAGTAGCATGACTACAATACAAAAACAATTGTCCGTGTAGCGCAGCTGTTAACTGGCTTAAAAACTTTCACCACAATCGTAAGAAGTTACCGGCCGAAGAAGCGCAAACAAGTAAACGAGAATCAGCTCAAAACAGCGATATATATATATATATAATTTTCAATTTTTCTAGCTGTCAAAAGAAGTTGTGGTGCTTGAATAATTTTGAAATGGAAAATAAACAACAACATTGTTTTCTAAATATGGACGCATGCGTAATCTGATGGTCACGTGATTACTTCAAACCGGTTTAAACTGGCTTTTCAAGGAAAAAAAAATCTGCTTCAAGAAAAATTTAGAACTTGATTTATTTTGTGATGGTCAAAAACCATCGATTTTCTAAATGTTGGTGATTGCGAAATATGAGTCATGTGAGAACATGATGTTTCTTCTGTTCGGATTGTTACCACGTCACTTCAAATAATGTTCTCACATGATAACTTGAAATTTGCGTTAGCAGATTTCAATCTATTTTTCACTTTCTTTCCTCAATTAAAATTTTTATATTTTCCATTTCCAAATTAACAATTTTGTGATTGTTTTAAAAACTTCCTTTCCCTTTGCCTCGCTCACTACTCATAATTCTGCAACAAAGACGAACTTACTAAATTGAAAATTTTGTGTATAGTATTTGAATGTATTAAAGCTTAATAAAAAAACTGCTAAAACTTATTTGAATTACCGCATGTTAAACTAAAAAACTTAAAAGACACAAGTAACTTACGAAATTAATTTTGCTATTTCACAAGAAATAAATATTAATAATTTGCCAAACCAAACAAAAGTGCACTAAATAACGGCATCATATTATTAACCGTAGATTCTTCTTTCGCTTCTACGCGATTCTCAACGATCAGAGACTATTTTCACAAACAGGGTCACTCCCTCGATAAAAATTTTATCATCCGGTTTTATGTTCAAGGTTATCACCTATTTCAGGAAATGAAGTGACAATAACTATGCTGCATGTCCAATCTTACATCCACTTTATATGTTACCGTTAATCTCCTCCGTCACGATCATAAAAAGTCATAGAAAAAATAATCCCAAATTTTTTTATTGATAAATTTGTTCTTATCTCGACGTCAAAAGAACAGAATTAACATGGGTGTGAACTTGTTTTTAATTCTTTTAATTACAGCAAATAAATTCATTAGCAATAAATTATGAATGCATTTATTCATTGCTGATAATGAAGGACGATGACAAAAGCTTGTTGGTGTGGTCGCCGTCAAGAATTCAAGAATTCAATTCAAATTGTATATAATCACAGAGCAAATGTCATCAAATATTTATCTGTGCATTGCTTTCCATTATGCCGTAACAAGAAATCGCATTTCAAATCATTAAATATGCATTGAGTTCCAATATAAAGCAAGAGATGAACCTGACAACTTACGAAAGATTTTTGGAATGGAATAATATTCATTGTGTGTACAGCATTTTCGTGTGTTAGAGTTTCGTTTCTGCTATTTGAATTTTACAAATAAAGCTCAAGCAAAATTTAAATATTAAAAGAAATACCACTTATGTGCATTGTGGGCAAATTATGCAGCTATTCTATTTGGTTCTTTTAATCCGTTTTTCTGCAGTATGTTCATTATTTTTACATTATTTAAAGAATCCGCAATATTTTCTATAGTTTCAGAAGTTATAGTTCTTTTAATTCATTTATGTGAAAAAACAATTAAGTTAGAACTAATATGTTTATTTATTTCATTTTATTATTTGTATTCAGTGATTGTTTTTCTATTTTCAATATAATCATGAAGGTGAATGAAAAATTAAATACTATATATTAGATTATGTCAACTTACTAAAAATGCATACAAAACTACAAGTGCATAATTCAGTCGATAATGCAATATGAATTTACAACTACAGAGAGTATTCTGTAGTTGTAAGCTCATAAATGATCTGTCTGCAACCGCAGTTTCTTAAAAAAGAAATTCAAGATTATTTCATTTAACGTAATGGTATCTATTTCTTAATTCCCGGTACTGTCATCTTAGTTATCCCTGACTTTGAATTTGATTATGTGTTTTATTTCCCACAGAGCCACATGCCTCAACTCTTCCAAGGGTAACATTCAGCCAACCGCAAGTTCGGACAGAAGAGGGGTCATTTGCCCAACTACCATGTGTAGCTCAAGGAAATCCACCTCCCACTTATAGGTATGCTGCTTTGCTACTCTCCTGTCAAAAGTGTAATAAAAGAAGGATTCTTGCAATCGTCAAACTATTCGTCTTTGAGCTGTAGTTGAATTTTAAATGTTAAACAAAATTGAGTTCCAAAAATATCAGATTTAGAATTACGTCGGTGAAATCGGTGATTCACATAGAGAAAGAGTTAATATGCGATTTTAAAAACAATACTTTATATTTGTATCAAATTTTTAACGCAATTGCTCAAACAAATTATTATGCCCATCTGTGAACATATAAAATTTAGGATAAAAAAATTATAACTAGGGTAGACTGAGCAAAATTGGACTGAATTTATACCAAAATTTCAAATCTGTGTCGAAATTCCTATTTATGGATTCACTATAGGTCTTCTTACTAGAATATATGTTCGTAATAAATCAGAAACGACTAAATTTCTAATTGTTCTATTTTGACAACAAAACTGTAAATCTATGTCTTATTTTGCTATCAATTTGGCCATAATCGTAGTGAGAATAAATTATCTGTCTGCTTGACCACTTTGTGTACGTAAATAATGCAATAAAGTAATAGTGGAACTACCAAAATAAATAAAATTTCGTAATCCTGACAACACGCTTGTAGATTTGTGTCAAGTTTCGGAATTAATCGATCAAGGAGAAGAGTTCCTAATATAAAACAAGTCATCTTCAGCACACTATAAAAATGAATTCATAATACATTATACGCTATATGATAAAGTTGAAGATGGAATCCATTCACAAGTTCAATATAAAATTATTTTACACATGCCGGCCGAAAAGGTCGCCATCAGCCGAGATAAGCATCAAAAGTGCCTTTTCGACAGCAAGACAGAAATAACGCGCCAAGATCTGACGCCAATATTTAGCTTCTACATTTGGCAACTATTATGGTAATGTTGGTATGCTGACAAAAGTATTTGACTACAATTTATTACGTTATTTTAGCTTGATGATTGAGGTGCTAACATAAAAATGTCATTTCCAAAGAATGTGGAATTAAAACGCCTCATGCTAATATAGTATAAAAATTTGAAAAATCTATCTAAAGGCATATCCACACGGTATAACTCTGTTTAAAATTTTGAAGTTCATCAGCACTACTTCCATCAACCTCGTGACTGAAGATATGCGATCATTTGATTAACATAATTAAACTAAATTCAAAATTGCCTTCTATATGAAGCTTTTCAGCATTAGATATGATATTGCCATTCATAGTTCTAATATGGAGGAAAATTGTGAAGGTTGATAATTAGTGTAGGTGTTTCTTCTACATACTTTACAAAAGTTACGAAAGTTCAGATACATCCTAAAAGATGAAAGATCAATAAGTTAATTAAATCAACAGAAATAGACTTCTGTAATATCTTTTTAGTTTTTTAGGCATATAATTAAAAATTCTTCATACCGTTATATCTGAAATGCTATGCAGTCAATTAATTGCCATAGAAAAAAAATTGAATTGGAACATAGCACTGAAGAAATTCTTCTAAATTTTAATTTAGATTATTAACATTAAAAGGAAGGAAGCAAAGAAAAAATTTTTGGAATTTAAAAATTGAAACTATGGCACCTATGTGGCAGTGATATTCTATCTAGTATCATTTGTTAAGAGGTGAAATCTTTATTAGAGGGTTTAAAGAAAAATCCCTGAAGACACTTTTCCACATATGGACCCAAACGATGCCATAAATGTCCATTTACCCACTGAAGAATTATGAGCAATAGTTAAAAATCTGTGGTAATCTATGAAATAATTTTATTCAACTTGTTTCATAACTATAAAGATGAAATTTTTAATTAATTTTTAACTAGCTCCCCGATGTATTAAATTCACTAAACTTTGTCCACTTGTCCACTTAATAACAATACTAATTTTAATATTACAGGAACTCAATTATGTGCTAATCGAATAATTCAATTTGATTTTCATTGCATTCCATAGTTCTTACTGTCAGTGAATTTGAATTATTTTATTTAAAGATTCCTTAATGTTCATATAATTAAGCTATAAATCAAAGACGTAAAGTATTTTTTTTTAAAATGGAAAAATACGTAAAATATTTTTAATACATTAATATAGTGTGTGTTTAAAAAAAAATGTTTCTAATTCATTGTTTTTTATCATGGTAGTGCTCTCATGTAGCGTGCTATATTTATTAATTATTTATTTAAAAATACACTAATATCTGCCATAATTATAGTCAATAAACTTGAATTCAATCAAGCATTTGGAGAGTAAAGTCGATTGCTGCGTCAAAATTGCTGCACAAAGAGCAAATATATGTTGCGAGTTTCTGTAAATTGTTTATAAAACCAAAAATATTATTTTCAACCCTACAAAAAAGTCTCCTTGAATTTGATAAATATGAAAATTTATCACATTTATAAAAATATTAAAAATTAAAATAAATTTTCTTTTTTTGATGCATATTATTCCTTTATTGCAAAAAGTTTTAGGTCTTGATTTGAGATGATATTAGTTCCATCGCAAAAAAAACCAACTCAATTATTTAAAATTTTCTGAAGTAATGAGGTATATACATTTTATGGTGATACACAATCAAGAAAAATTATTGTTTTTTTTTTCGCGCATCAATAATTTTTCAAAAAATTTGCTGCGCTTTATATAAATCTTTGCATTATAAATATAATTTATATACCCATTGCATATGTTGCATCTTCAATAGCATATCTTAAATCCATGACTACCCAATTTCAAAAATGTGATTGTAAACCAGCTTTATATTAATAAATTAAAATTCATTTTCTAGTACAAATTGCTTTATAATGAAACTGATACAGAGTTGATAAATCTCATTACTCAGTTCAAAATCAGAATTCATTGTAAAATAATAATAATTTCTCACGTCATTTGCTCTTAAAATTTCTAAATATGATTCATTTTAAACTCTCAAAAACCTGATGTCATTAGTTTAATTTTTAAAACTGTTGCTTTTAGCCATTCCATACTATATTAAAACAAACTCATACAATTGAAACGAGCAGAGTTGTTAATAAAAGCGTTAATAGCATTTTGAAAAGAATCTATGAAGATCTATGAAAAATCTATCTATGAACCAAATCTATGAAGATCAATGAAAGAAAATACATAATTTTCTACAGTTTCGGTTGAATTCCTTTCCAATCCATCATCCAACGGCGTCATGTTTCGGCGGGAAGCAGGCAATACTTTTTTTTCCGATGATAAACGTGATTCTTTATAGATTTGGTTCGATGAAAAAAATTTTATTAATAATCTTGAGTGGAATCGATTTAGTGAACCGAGACGGATTTCTTTTCAGTCGTACTTTATAGTTGATGGACACCTGCTTATTCATTTTTGCTTTTGTGAAGGGCATGTGATATTTCAGAAAGAATTCTAAGATTTATTTCGTTCCTATAGACTTGAATGAAGCAAGATCAAATGGGCATTTTTCTTACTCTTCATTGTATTAGAACTTCCATGCCATTTATAATACATGTAAATCAATTTGATAATGAATTCTTAATTAATTAATTAATCCATTCATTAATTCATTCATTTGATTAATAAGGATACCATCATCCGTAAGGTATCTGTAAAATATTTAATTGAGATAAAAAGAATATTTTTCCAAAAATTTCAAAAAGTTTCATATAAAAAATTCCATTTATTTGGAAATCAACTGTCGGTATATATTTATATTATTATTGAATACTAAATTACTAGCGCATGTCAAATAATGAAAATCTGAGAGAACACGCTTTGCACGGCAGTTTTTTTTAATCGTGTTTTTTTTCTTTTTTTTTTTTGGAGAAAATATTTAGATACGAATCACATATTTATTACATATGAATATCTTTCAATCTTATCTCATCTCACATCTATCAACGTCATTTCTCAAAATTTTGAGGTATCAGTAGGTTATCGTGGTGCGGCAGCAATGCAAGTGCCATAAAAATTTGCGAGATGCTGCTATTTGGCATCGTCTGCTTGACAGCAGATGGAAAAAAAAGGGCTCTAATAGTAAGTTATAAAAAAATGTATGTGTAAAATTACGTTATTCCAGAGAAGACATCTGTATAGATGAAGTTAAAAAGCAAAACCTTATCTAAATATGGAATTTGATCCAAATCGTTAGAGCCATTTCCGAGACACAGGAAATAAATTTATATTTACTAAAGAATTACTCTTTTAAAATTATCGATAAGAGAAATCTAATTGAATTGCAAACACAGGATCGAACATGGGTAAAATGCGGGGAATATTGAAACCCTAAATCACTACTCCATCTCAAATATACTTATGCTGGCCTTGTATAGCCACATGTCAGTATCTAGTTACGAAAATGTTTTTTTTTTTGGTTTAAAATCTTTTTTTTATAGGAAAGACATTTATATAGATAAATTTAAGAAGCAAATCCTTATCTAAATACAAAATATGATCCAAATCGTTAACGCCGTTTCCAAGATAAACGAAATGAATTTTCTTCAGTTAGCAGCCAACTTCTTTTTTTCCATTAGCAGATTGGTATTCCTTGGCTGTTTGAAGTGTCATCGACAAGGGTATTTCAATCAAATGGAATTTTTAATTTACATTTGGACTTTGATTAATGATATTTAAAACAAGAATTTACACTGTAGATAGTCTAAATATCAAAAATTTAATCTCAAATATTAATAAAATACACTCACTAATAGTGCATAAAATTGTGTTGTGTAAAGGTAACCCAACAGATTTTTTATGCATACGTAGTATGAAGCATTTTGAGCTCCCCATTAATCTAAAGAAATGTAATAGAACAGTAGGGATACGAATTCCTTCTGGATTTGAACCAGAATTCGAAGCAAATCTACCATATCGGACTCAAGACTACGAAGCTTCGTCTACCTTGTTTGTTTGCATTTATCAGCTATCATATTCACATTCTCAGGAAGAAACAGATTTATAAAAGTCAAATTGTTAGACGAATTTGATTCAACCCAGGGCTCACGTATATACCTCTAGTCGCAAAACCAAATATTAAATTAATTATAAAGCTGTGACATTTCTTAATTATTATACTCTTATTAAAAAGATAGTTTTCCATTTAGAGATAGATCCCATTAAAGAGATAAACTTAAATAGAGAGATTTCTCATCAACATATTTAAAAATTGATGGGGATATACAGTTTTGATATAAAGACCGAACATCAAATAATATCGACAACATACTATTCCATCCACTTTTTTATATTTCTGAGCAAAGAATCTGTCTGATAAGAAGATCAGAATTTTTTTAAAAAAATAACTAAGTAAGTTCTATAACACGAAAATGTTTCAAAATCTTGAAGACTAATTTTTTAGATGATTTCAGTACTCATATGCAAGAAAGTAAAATAGAACATCCAGCGTCTGTTACTTCTGTGAAATTCTAATCAAATGAGGGAGATGATATATAACCTCAAAATTGGAGCCTTGCCAGAGTCCTAGCGGGGAATCATGCAGCATGTTAAGATGCATGATTAGGAGGCAGAAGTATGTGGATTCTATCTACCACCTGTACTATTATTCATTATTGTTAATTTTGTGATTTATAGACCAACATGGACTTCGAATTTATTCATTTGTTATCATATAGCAAATCAAGATGGATTTTAACAATTATTAGCTTGCAGCAACTGGTTAACTATCGGAAATTTTCTACTAAGCAAAAGACAAATCTGAAGCAAATTCCCTCCAGTAGGTAAACCTATTCCTATGTATAGGAACTGAAAACAATCTTAGAACCCCAGAAAGGTGACCTTGGGTGATATCTTATTAAGACGACGCAGCTTTCAACCATCAAAGAATATCATATTTTCTTTTTTAATTAAGTTTTTGCTCGATTGTAAACAAAGGCTAAACTATATGTTAGGCTAAGTTGAAGTCACAACCATATATTCTTTGCTGATAAATTAGACTAATTTTAATGTATCTAAATTTACGTCTTAATGAATTTCTTGATTAGAAATGAATATTATAGTTTCTATTATTTTCAGGCGGATGAATGAATTTCCGTGTTTAGAAATGAATGCTATGAATTATATTTATTTTTAGGAGAATGAATGAATTTCCGTGATTAGAAATGAATGTTATAGATTAGATGCCTTTTTAGATGATGAATGAATTTCTGTGATTAAAAACGAATATTATAAATTATATCTATTTTAAGATGAATGAATGAATTTCCGTGATTAGAAATGAATGCTATAAATTATATCTGTTTTAAGACAGATGAATGTTATTTCTTTTTTTAGGTGGATGAAGGATACAAACGGTATTTTGAAGTCAATAGAAGAAAACGGGCGGATTTGGGTGAATCAAGGCACTTTAAATATCAAGAAGGTTCAGAGTTCTGATGGTGGGAAGTATCAGTGCATCGTAAGAAACAGCATTGGAGAGAGACGTATCGAGAGTGTTCTGGTCGTAACAGGTAAGAACGCGTATTGCATCACAGACTAAATATTAAAGCATGTTATAATATTAATGTATTTCTAAAAAATGATGGTTTAAAGACTAAGGCCATTTTAATTGCAATGACTTTTTATTTCAACTTCGTTAATTTCCATTGAAAATATTGCAGATGTATATCATTGTTTCATATATTACTTTTTTAGAGATCGGAAAATTAACTAATTAATCAGAATATCAGATTTTAAATATTTTAATATCAAGAAAATAAGGTATTTCCTGCAACAATTAGGCTGGTTTGGAACTCTCTAAATTAAATTCAAACAAATATTTCAAAAATATTCAATACTGTTATTTGGAAAATATTCTGCATTCTTTAAATAAGAAACATTTAATGCTTAAAGTTCCTTTAATTCCATAGCGATCAGCTGATGGTTAAAAAAGCTTATTAAAAAAATCTAAAACATGAGAGTAATTATATGAATATTAACCAGCTAATTGCTGAAATTATTTTTTAAAGACCCTCAAATCCTACTTTATAAATATTGATGATGCATATACACAATACAAATAATTATATAATTTGCAAAAATTTCGTAAAAAATCATAATAAACCGAATAGGATTTCATTTTTATTAGACAAAAAATTATACCATTATTTTCATATTATTATCGGCTGTGCTCAAATGAAAATTTGAATTGACGTGTATGCAAGTCGAATGCACTTAACTATGTAATTTAGTGTTATAATCGGTAGATTGCGAGCAAACTGGCTGGCAATTGTTGAGACTTACAGTTATTTATCTAAACATATTTAGAGTTTCAAAGTGAAAGCAACAAGCATATAATGAAATATCTGTTAAAGACAACATACCAAGAATCTACTACATATTTAAAAGCTTTAGTAACTGTAATTATATAGAAAAAGAAGAAAATATAGGGGTGGTAGATTTTTCCTTACTATTCGCAATATTATTAGGAAAAAAATTAAGGTAAACTATTTTGATGATGATGCACACAAATCAAGTAATATACAGATTAATCACAATTCGACTTTAAAGATAACCGAATTAAACAAAAATGTATGAATTATGAACACTTCTTCAATAAAGTTAAACATCATTAAATAATTACAACTACAATCTTTCAGTTCCCTATTCTATTCTATTCCAATTACTCCTGTCGTTATATCTCATTCAACAGCATCCTTGATTGTGAACATACGACCTCCCCGTCAAGTTTTAAACATTGGTCAAGAGGCAACATTCAATTGCAATGTCACTGGATATCCAGTGCACACCATCAACTGGAAGAAGGATCAACGCCAACTGGTATCTTCTAGCCGAGTGCGTTTGCTGTCCCGTGATGTGCTCCATATCACTTCCGTGCGCCGAGATGACAGAGGAATGTATCAGTGTTTCGTCTACAATGACCTGGACGGAGCTCAAGGAACAGCTGAACTGAAAATATCAGGTACAGTACATCTACTTATTATTAAATGCTTCCTTGAGTGCTCTTTGACTTCCATTAGACAAGACTTGAGTACTAGTATGATCTCTTCCAAAAAAATTGCAACGAAAAACGTTAATAGACTAAGGAGTAGAATCCTTTTGATTATCCTTTGCAATGATTACTAATCAACGAGTTGTCTTTGAGTTAATCTCCAATCACTTAAAATAGGATATATTGTGGCAGGACTACATTTTGGGGATTTCAATGGTAAGACCCATTTGGTGGTGTAATAGATCTATGCATATTTTCCATTATTATTACTTCTATAAGAAATATGCTTTAAATTGCTTGGTTATTCTGATCTAAAATTCCACTAAAGAGTTTTCTTGAAGTCAATATTTTTGCCTCTTCTAATGTTGAATGCACTTATATTTATACAGGTACGTATAGAACTAATGATTAAGGTAAATTAAATGTGATCTTCATGAAAGTTAACACCACAATAAAAGAGTTAAAGACGTATTAAATAACAAAAGTGGTTAACGAATTTTGACATAGGAAATTTAACAGAGGCCAGTTGAAATAACGAAATCAATGAAACTATGCAAAGGTTTAACATTTTCCATCTTTGAAGCGCACATTCATAATGTCTATGGTGTATTCAAATTTATATGGTGTATTTAAATTTTAATTAAATAAAATTTAAATACACCATATAAATATATGTATTTGTATGTATGTATGAATTTGTGTATTTAATGTATGTATGTAAATGTATGTATGTATTTAAATAAACAATATTCTAAGATAACTGAATATGCTATGTTCAAAAGTCAGTAAAAAAAAACTCATTTCGCTATCCATATCTTTTAAAATAGCTGTTACATTTGTATTAGATAATGGAAAAGGTTAGTTTCTTGAATTAAATGCATGAAAGACATTAATGTCTAAGCAATTCTACTAAGTTTGAAGTAGATAATATCCCAGGACAAAAATAAAAATAATATAACATTAGTGCATCAGCGGCAGAGGGAAAAGTAATCTTATTTTCACCTAAGCTGAAAAATTGAAACTTGGGTGCCTTTCAAATATTGGAAGAAACTCAGAAGGTTTAAATAGCAAAGTCCATTCAGTAATAGAGAGCAGTGAAATATATTTTTTCCATGTCGGTAGACATGGTTAATTTGTTCTTTAATTGAAAAATTATCATCAGTTTTGAATTGATTAAAATTTTCTTCAAAGCTGTTTGATGGAATCACTGAGCTTTACCGTTTTAAGATCTCCGAGTAGAATATCAATCTGGATGAAACAAGGTGCATTGCTAATGGTATGAATTATTTAGTTTTGTAAAACTTATATTTTGTTTCAGTCGGTTTTAGCAGCAAGTCCCCAAATTTCAGTTGCATAAGTTAAGATAGAACTTAAAACTAGTTAGTATGTAACAATTATAGTTAGTATAACAGCGTTTCATTCTTTAATAAAAAGGGGGCAGTTTTCCACTGAGTGGGATAATGTGGTACATCTTTTTAAGAGCATTTGTTGCCATAGTTGAAATGTCATTTAAATATTATTGACAATGACCAGTCCAAGAATTTGTACTTCTTCCAAAATCAGATTATCCCCAAAAGAGCTTCACTATACGAAAGGATTTCTTCAGCTATCATTGCCTGAATAAGAAATCGTGGACATTTTCAGCAGCGACGGAAATACGGCATTCAGAATCATTTTTTAGCTGTTTTTCTGAAAAAAAATTGTGGTACTCTCTTGGTTAAGGATAGCATTTCCATCTTCATAAACACAGTTTGTAATGCAAAAGTCGGCTTTAAATATACTTATGTCCAAAATTAAAGTCACAAAAATGTTTTTCAAAGTAATTCTAAATGACTATCAGTAAAATTTAAACAAATTATATTTTATGTATTCTGAAGGACCACTAACACGATATTAACCTTTGTTGTGAGAAAAAATGTTGTTTAGCATTAGTTTCTGAGGAACTACTGAAATTAGACCGTTTAGGCATCTGGGAATTTTGCCTTCAGTTTTGTGAATATTGCATTAAAACAAAAATTTAACCTGTTTCCGATGAGAATGAGTTCTCATAATCGTTTAGACGATTCCTTGAGATAGAGAGCCGTTAGCAGACTTGAAGCTGGGAAGTTTCAAGCGGAGGTGGCTCGATGGTTATAAGCGGCACCGAAAGTGGTATCCAGGTTGGGGAATCAATTCCAAACAAGTGGTACTGTAACCAGGAAGGCTGGCCAAGGCTGTCACAGAGCAACGACACCTGCACAGGATCATTATTTGGCATTAAGCTCACGAAGCCATAGGCTAACAACGGCTCCTGAACTTGCTCATGACCTTGCTGCTGCGTCTGGAATAAGAATTTTCAAACAACAGTATACATGCATCTAGCAGAGAGGGCCCTTTATGCCCAGCGACCAGTTGAGTGCGTCCCTTTGACTGCATCCAACAGAAAAGACCGGTTATTGTGGTGCCAAAAACATCAGTCTTGGGCCCAGCAAGAATGGGGGGGGGGGTTCTTTTCAGTGATGAGTCGAGATTTACCAAACAGAATGACACTTGTCGAATCTTCATCTGAAGAGAGCGAGGAGTTCACTATCATCCCTCCTACGTAAAAGAAATCAACAGATTTGGTGGAAGAGGAATTCTTGTCTGGGGTGGCATAATGTTGGGCAGTCGTACACCACTACACGTCTTTGATGCGGATACTGTCAATGCACATCTCTATAGTGATGAGATCCTTGAAGCCTATATGAGGTTGTTCCGGAGTGCTTTTGGTCCAGACTTCATGTTTATGGACGATAACGTACATCCGCACAGAGCCCAGATCGTTGATGAATTTCTTGAGGAAGAGAATATGGATTAACCCTCGAGGTCTCCTGATATCATTCCTATTGAACATGTTTGTGATGGTCTCGGAAGAGCCATTGCACAGCGTAACCCCCCTCCTAATAGTCTCCAAGTGTTAAAAGCCGTGCTTTTGGAAGAATGTGCTTTGTTGCCCCAATCATTTATTGAAAAACTCATAAACAGTATGAACGCTCGTTGTGAAACCTGTATAGAAGTGCACGGTGATCACACTCCATCTTAGACAGACTTTTTCCGAGATAAATCCTTTATCTCTGATTCATAATGTAACACTTTTTGATATACCTTGTATCTTAATTCCTAATTAAAATTCCTAATTAAATTAAATTAGGAATTCCTAATTAAAATCTTTTCCATGTTGTTATGTGTCTATGTTCTTTCTTTCATTACAGTTTACCTCTGTGCCAAATTTCGTGGCAACACAGTGAATAGTTTTTCCTTTTTCGCAGATTTTATGTTTATGACCTTAATTTCGGACGTGAGTGCATATTATATATAGAAGATTAAGAATGCTTATTTAAAGCATACATTATTATTATTATTTATTATTATGATGTTGAAGGATATTTTGAAATCTATGAATTTGTAGAAGAGAGCTTTCTGCCACATTCTATCTATTGGTGTTTTTACATCAAGAAATTTCCTAGCGGTGTATAGTCTGTTGTTAAAGACATGCGCGATGATACTTGTAACTCTCAGAAGCTGATGACACACATCAAATGGTGGTTCGAATATTTTATTATAAATCGGGTTTGATATTAAGCTCCTTTCATTGGTATTTGAATCTAAAAAATGTAATGTTCATGTAGATTTTTACCTGGTTAGACAATACGCTACTTAGTCTGTAACATCCCATAATTGTTGGACGTTATCTTAGCTTTGGAAACATAAGCACATGCGCGATCTTCCTATTGAACCGCCTACAGAAAATACACAGACTATAGTGGGGAGAAATATTAATATTCCAGGCATCTGTTAATTATTTTGGTACTAAAGAGATTATGTTGAATGGGAAGAATTTCAGATGTCCGTTTTAAATGTCGCCTGGCCCAGTAGGTTTTTGGGCTTTATTATCATAATGTTACGAAATTTTCTTTACCGGGGTTCGTTTGGATAGTGGGAGTGATAAGGTGTGGAGAACGCTCAAATCAGCAGGCAGAAGTAGAATAAAAACAACGACGTTTATTTACACGAAGACACACAGGACAGCACAAAAGCGTCAACTATATACAGCACAGAAGACGATTACCTTCACCCGAGACGTGTAGCATACAATAGCAGCATACAACCAGAATCTACTGCAGACAGTAGCGCACAGCTCAGTTCAGCACTAGCTTGACTCAGTCGCTTCCGATTCCTCCGTCTTCTACTTCTCCGACTCGTAATACTGACTTGGAATACGTCGACTCGACTCCGCTGCTCTTGAACTCAGACCACTGGCTTCGTCCTCCCAACTCGGATTTCTCTGTCGTCTACCCGACTACTGGCTTCGTCGTCTCCTCCCGACTTGACTTTCTGGCAGCCGCAGCCCCTTTTATAGGTCTCAGGAGGCGGGGCTAGAAGCCTCACAACCAATCAGGAACGTTCGAGGCGTATCTCGGTTCCTACTGGACGGATCGGAAAAATTCTCGAAGTTTCGGGTATTATCTATTTTGGCGCCAAAGTCGCCAAATTCGTCGCCAAGTCGCCAAATGGTCGCCAAGTTTGTCGCCAAGCTCCGGGACCTTTGACGCGCCACCTGGACTCTGTCCCATTCAGATGACTGTAAAATTTTCTTTCTATTGATGGAATAAACTATGCTGGGAAGCCGAATTGCAGATTTGTAACAATAATAACTGCAATAACTTTTTGACGCGTAGTCATCGTAAAATTTCCTGGTTGATGAAGGTATCGTAGGTACTTTTAAGCTGTAAAATCGACTTTAGCTATTTATTTATGTCATAAAGTTCTGGACTGGCATCAAAGGAATTATCTAAAGAGTATTTGAATGTACGAGCTTTGCCCGAAGAGTTACTGTCAACCGTTCGTGTCAGATAATTAAAATAAAGTTTTAATTTTTTTTTTTTGCTTTATTTTGTTTTTAATTTCCTGCTCAGGACAAAGATTAAACAGACAATTTCGCCAGGAAAATTGATCTAAATCTTTAATGTTGCTTTGGTTTTCGTTACTAATCTGTGACACTTAAAATATTCATAACTTATAATATCACTGAATTAAATTCCACTAAGTAGAAGTGAATAAGTTATGCAGTCGTTTAAAGCTGCCAAATCCATCAATTTAATTTTGTAAAGGAAGTCACGGTATAAAAGACGTATTTGCAAAAGAAAAAAATATATATATACATTTTCATTCGACAATGAGAGACCTCACTCGGGGCCGCTAATCAATCAATAATACTAATTGATTCTCATATATCAAGCATTTAATATATCCCTTCTTTCCTTGGGGATTTCAAATTAATTTTCATTTTCCATCTTTTTCTGTAAAGCGGATTTCAGCCGAAGCTGCAAACTCTATTAAATATCATTCATTTCTTTAAAGCATATCATTGAATTCGATATTTTATCAAATAAGGATAAAACTTCG
>JAPMOR010007586.1:0-40496 GCA_026543865.1 Argiope aurantia
ATACTTTAATTAATTTTCTAGCTATGGGGAATATTGAAAATTTTCCATGCAGTAAATTTAAAAACTTATTTTCTTTGTAACAAGGAGCAAGTCGTGAAAAGAGATAGTACATATTGTGAAGTATTATTATCAATCCACTGAGAAAGAGAAAACATACAATTAAGTTTTACCTTTTATTAATTTTTTTTTAACAGACGAGCAGTTTGTTTTTATAAACAGAAACAAGCAAATTTCTACAGGGAAAGAAAAAGAGAATTAGGGAAAGACTGAAATGTGTTTTAAGTCAATTCACGAATTAGGGAAGTCACATGACAAGTTCAACTTTGCATGATATCTAACATTTAACTATACTGTTCTGAGATGCAATATCCGATGATGCTTAGTTGTTTCCAAAATTAAATGGGAGAGGCATCTTGAAATGTAAAGTGCAAATAACACACACACACACACACAAAAAAAAAAAAGACGTAGAAAATTAAATTGATATCATTAAAAAGGTAATGTTTTAAATTTTAAGACAATGCAAAAAACATTTTTGTGAGATAATAGTTTTAGATGTGAGCATCAGTTTCTAGAAGCAAGTCACAGCTATTATCCATCTGGCGACGGTTAGTAGCTTGTTTTCGCACTTGATTGAACTTTGTTGGGTGCTTATTTCTAACATCTTTTATATATTCCATCCTCTGACTAAATGGAGTTTCTAAGTCCACAGACGAAAATTCTAATAATATTTCGCAGCTCCCCTGATAAGTTAAGCGAAGTGTTAAATTAAGAACATCTGTAAAAAATTCAAAGAAGCAATCTGAAATGCTTGTACTTCACTTTGTTTACATTTAACTGTTGCCATTCGATAAAAAGTAATAAGACCGATTTCTGTGCTACGCACATTAGCGCTTTTATATATACATAGATTTCATTGATGCAACAGCATAGATATAGTTCAAAGAAAAAAAAATTAATATAATGACATCAATTAATATTAGATTTATCTGGTAGTTAATAAAATTAAATAATTTAACTGGTTATAAATTAATATCTATGTAATCCATATAACAGTACGCAACTTTATGATTAGATAATAGTATTTTATATTTTTAGTAACGTTACTCTACTTTTCTTTTATCCCTACTACAAGGAGTTTAATTAACGAATTAACTCCTTTTAAGTTAAAATAAAGAAAAGTCTGAAAAGAATCAAAGACTCAGCATTATATGGAAGAAATTCAATTATCTCATTCAATCATATGAACATACAAAGCAACAGCAAACTGTATTATTTAACAATGAAAAATTAGCCTTAAAATTTTAAGGTATCTAGAAACTTCAAAAATAAGTCTGTACTTAAAATTTTGCTTTGTAGAAGTGAGATTTAAAGTCAATGCTAGTTATAAGAATGTATCATTCTAAGACATGTAAAAATAATCTAATTTCCATCAAATATATAGACATTAAAAAAAAATTGTATCATTATTTGAAATAAATGAGTAGTTTTCAAAACACAAAAAAGTTCATAAAAGATCGAGAATGTGCCAAAATACGCTCATAAACTGCATTTCACTTTGAAAATGAGAAAAACACCCAAATTCCGCGACTAACATAAATTACAACACTATTTACACAGATAGCGAATTACGTTATTTTCTGGAGAATCCTTGCAGTGCAAATAAGCGAGCAGATATTAGTGATGACCATTCTGAACCCTGCAAGTACAGTCCAGCACAAAACACACGATGCTCTTGCCAACAAATAATTAAAGCAAATGGAAGCAAACGTAAAGAATGCAAATTTGTCTGTAACGGAATCTTCTGTCAGTCTTTTTTTCCCCCAATCCCTCAAGAGGCTGCACTCACCTCTCTTAATTACACTTATCTTCATTAACATAAGCTTCGTCTCCACCCATACGGACAAATGCGGAGCGCGTCGCGTTGAGTTTTATGGCTCAATTTCTTACGAGGTCGCTAATAGTCGTTTAAAAATGCATGAAACAACGCGTTCGAGCCTTATTGTTCGAGGGGCAAATCATGCAGCGAAGATGACCACAGCCTTTTCTTTTCTTCTTTGGCAACCATGTAAATGTTAAAAGAGAGATTGTAACACAATAGGGGGAAAAAAAATTCCTGCATGTTTTTACTAGCTTTCTTGTCCTTTAAATACTTTAAAAAAATTTATTACGTGTACAGAATTTTTTTTGCTTTAATTAATTTATTAAAATTTTAGTTTATTTCTACAAACGAATGATTTCTAAGACGTAATTCCATTTACTACCTTTATGTTTGGAATTAGATTCTTTCTCACACATTATTACTTATGACATATTATTACTTAAAAACTATGATATTTATGAATCTGATGCAAATTACTTCCGAACATGGATTAAGTGCACAGACAAAGATAAAATTTTGAAGAGATTTCGACTGAAATATTGACTTCGTCATCTGACCATAGTTGGAATTTAAACAGTCCATTTCTTGCGATCTTCGAATAATACTTCCAAAGCAAAAAGTTAATTGAACAAACCATTTCAATAATTGTCTCGCGATTTAATCAAATAACTGCTAATCAATCATTGTTCTTTTTTAAAAAATGGACCCAGAGGCAAAACGTGTTTTTGATATTAAAATATTATTTTAGAGGATAACCTGGGTAAGGATAAAAAAGCAGATGAAACTACATTTCCTTTCCAAATAAACTTAAAGATTTCTTTGTTAAAAGAAATCAAGAACTGAAATGAAATATATATAAAAAAATTATTATCACAGCATTCAGATTTAAATTATACGGCACACAACCTTTGAACTCTTTCACCTTCGCCGTTATTTGGATAATGAATTATTCAGGCATCCTGAGTAATTAATTAGCCCAACTGTTCAGAAATCACAGCAAAACAGGAAATTCAATTTTGAGCAAATTATATATATATATATATATATAATAACGAACTGTTAAATGAAAACATCTAACCTTTGAGAAAAAGAAACATATAATTGAAACCTAAATTCGCAATTGTAAACCGAAAGCACGAAATATTTCTATTTTATAGTTTTCACATTTCATTCCAGAAATTAGAGCTTCTATAAAGAAACGAATTATTTCAGTAATAGCACAGACAATTTATAAAAATTAGAAAATATTTCCAGTTTTTGAAGTTTTTCATGTATAACCAGTCATTTAACAAGCAATTTATGAACATTTCATCATCTATAGCTCACAGCAAATTTTAGGAGGAGGAAGAACAATACAAAGCATTCAAACTTTTGGCATCATGACCCTGAATATCCTTTCACTACACCATTCATTCGAATTTCATTAACCAACTAATCTTCCTGCACTACAGTCTAATTAATCGCTTCTTGTCGGGAAAATTTTCCCTCAGAAGCTACAAAATAACCTCTCAAAACCTACGAGTGTGTGTACTTGCTCTCTAATGTAACAGCACATTAAACTGACCAATGATCGGCGCTTCGACAGTCCGTGAACCGCAATTGACCAGCTATTAACGTAAAAGAGCACGTGTTGCGCTGGGCCAGGGGATGAGGAGAAGAGAGAGAGAATTCCAATCGATGTTGATGTGGACATAAAAGAGGAAGAGTAAATGAGGGGGGGGGATATGAAGAAACGGATCGATTGGCGAGATAACAGTAGATCGATAGCGCCAAGGGTTCTAAAAGATGCTGCGATGTTTCGTTGCCGGCAGTCGCACCGGTGGGGCTGAAATCAACGGCCGGCGTGATCGCCTCTTCTTCTCGGCCAGTTCACGGGACTCCGCGGAACTGCGGCGCCGATACATCTAAGGGATAAGGATCGACGAACAGTGTCGGTCATATCGATCACACAACAACGCGAAAACAAGATGAAGAATTTATGCAAGAACGTGACAACGGAGCGATTTTATTTTTTAATTATGTGAGCTTATCTTATTAAAAAAATAATGAGAATTTTTTTTTCTTAGTTGACATAGTCTAACATTAAGTTTTTCAAAATGATAAGGATATTTGAAATTATGTGTCCTTGTATAGAATGTTTCAATCCCTTTCAGTCTACAAAATTTAAGCTCGATTTTAAGATGAATGAACGAAGGGCAAAAAAATACCAAAACTAACAGTTTAAGATTAAAAACGAAAATTCCATTATGTATGTTAGAAAAATGATGCATAAACTATCGGCGATCTAATGCTTGTAAATTATTTTTTAAAACCAAACAAAGTTTACGATTGATTAAAATACTCGCTTTCTATGCATAATATTGGTATGTATTATCTGAATTAAATGGTATGACTTTTCACGACTTCGTTAATTTTACTGAAGGAAAGAAAGAAGGGATTTTCCCGTTCAACCTTATAATAACAAGATATCCCCCCCCCAATAAAAACGTCTCGAGTGCTTTAAATTTCTTAAATACTTCAATTATATCTATTCTGTATGTCGAATCTTTCTTTTAAGAATTATTTTCTGCAAAATGGCTAAATTTTTTCAAGTATGGTTTTTCTTAAAATCCTATTGAAAATAGTGGGTCAGGAGATCTGCTAATGATACGTTACTAAAAATATATAATATGTATTATAATTTTAAATAATAGTATATTAATGATGTTTGCTAGAATGAAATCGATTTAATACAAGTGAAACAAAAAGAACTCAAGACCAGTTTATTGACAAACAAGAACTATTAATTTGAATATCATTTCATTTATCTATTTCTCACAATAAAAATTAAAAACTTATTTAAGAAGGAAATAACAAAATGAACATAACAAATGATGAAACAAAATAAAGAAAACATAACAAAATAAAGAATAACAGAAACATAACATTATGAGCATAACAAAATAAAGAAACATAAGTTTTTAAGAATAACTAACAGCAAACAACAACAACAAAAATGAATAATTTTAATGATTTTATTCGGGGGAAAAGAAATTGCAGTTATATATTTGTGTAATGAAAGCCAAATATAAAAGAATGTGATCGTCTTTTAACAACATTTAAGAGGAAAGAAACATAATTTAATATCTATGTAAAAAAAAAGAATTTTAGATTTCAATTTATAATGAAATTCGATTACAATATATATGTATATATAAATGTA
Organism: Argiope aurantia; assembly: GCA_026543865.1. NCBI lineage: Eukaryota > Metazoa > Arthropoda > Arachnida > Araneae > Araneidae > Argiope > Argiope aurantia. The sequence continues at coordinate 5,085 of JAPMOR010007586.1, forward strand.
AGCCTGAAAAATTATTTAAATATTCATGGAGAATTTTACAAAACAAAGCCATTCGAAAATTATTTTATATTGAAAGAAAAATATACTATAAACGAAAAAAAAAAAAAAAACCCCTCCCTCATATATTAATTTACCCTGGTAACTAACATTTAAACAAGTGAGGAAGCTAGGTAAATAATCTATAGAGGTTGAAAACCCCAACTATAAATAATAATAAACGGCACCAAAAATGCTTTGCAGATAAAGTAAACATGATAGTTTGAGCAATTTGGATGGATTATCCTTTATATATTAAACCTGTGGTGAAATATTAGGGTGCAAACATTCGATAGTGGAGGAGAAAGGGGAAAAAAGCCATACTTAAACTGTTAGACAAATATATATATATATATATATATATATATTATAATACAGAACTGCTTTAGCGATTTGGAACGTAGTTATTCTTTAGGAAGAGTTGATTTTATCAATCATTGAACGTAGTGAAGATTCAGGAGTGCTTAAGTGGCAATCACTTCAGATGGGAAAGCTACCATCCATCAAGCAACTGAAAATATCCGGAGAGCTTTTACACTTAGAATTAACCCTGCAGGAAAGGCAAATTCTCCGGTCAGCTGTGACTCGTTATTTATGTTTCTAAGACGTTTCGGATAACATGCTGAGCCGCAATGCAGTCGTTGAAATCCGTGAACCACCGAATAGCCTAGACGTCTCAAGGTCGACTCGCACGGGGGACGTATTTTGACTCCAATCTCAAAAATGCTAGCTTTCGTTAGTGCAGGCTCGGATTAAGTATTTTTCATTCTTAATATAATTTCAGACCGATGGATTTCACTGACTTAGTTTTCAAGCATGCATAAGGAATGCAAGATAAATGATCAGGAAAAAATTAGGACAACAAATTGCAAATAAAATTTACAGAAAACGTTTTGAAATAATCACATTTTCAGACAGTTTTCGTAATTAAGAGCGATCGAAAAAGAATAACCACTTTCATATGACAAACTACATTTTGCCAAAGAGTAATAGCATTATAAGTTACATTAAATGAACAAGAGGGTCTTCGGCAAAGAGTGTAATGAAGGTGAGGCTTATAAATAATTGTCATTGTGAGCAACGGTTCCTCACTTTTGCTTTCTTTTACTGCTCGATTAAAATTTTTAATTTTTGAGCACACCCTATTCTCATATCTCCAATCATTCCTCAGGGCAAAGAAAGGTTTTTGTTTTTATTTATTTTAAGAATTGAAGTTAGTCTAGGAGTAAAATGTATTAAGTAACTTAATAACGTTGAAGATTTATTTCTGTTTTCACATTTTAATCCAATTCTTAAAAATATTATTAATTCAATAACAGAAGGTCTAAAAATAATACTAAAATAATTTTGGATTACATTTTTCTAAAAATTTACATTTACTTATTATGATAATCAACTATTCAAGAGGAAGAAAATTTCAATGTAATCCTTGGTTTGTTTCATCGATCTGCGATTATAAAATTTGGCCCAGTTAAGCTCAAATGAAGCCAAATATAATCTGATGTCTAATGCTGCGTCAAGTTTTTATTATTATTCATTCTTAATATGCAAAATTAATAATTAATGTTAGTTCATAATATACGAAAAAAGCATTTTCATTCTCCAGAAAGAATTTTTTCCCATGTTTCCTGTCCTGTGAAAAACAACAGAATATGATTATCTGCTTGTGAAATGTACTGAATATTCTATTGCTTTAACGCTGAATTACTATTACCATTTTAGCACTGTTATTAAGGAATCCAATCATATTTCGGGTTTTTATAACACAAACTGTAAAAAAGCATCAACATTACTTCTGCGCATTCTTAGCTCATCTACAGAATTGGAAACTTTTTATTTAGAAGTTTGGCATTCATAGGAATTAGAGAACATTATGGTTATTAATTAAAATTTATTGACACACAGCAAATCGTAACCAAATAGACAAGTTGCAACGAAATCAAACCACAGCAAAATATGGTAAGACAATAAATTAGAAAAGAGATATCTTTTCCGATTATTTTATAGTAATTTAATATGGTTTTGCTCAGATTGGAATTTTGAAATAATTTATGTATTAAATTAATATTATTTTGATTTTAATTGTCAATGTTTTGAATTCTAATTCTTGGACAAAAGTCAGATCCCTCACTGAAATAATCCTTGCTTGAAAGTGGTTTTCTGGCAGATTCATCATTTCTTTCATTTTTTATTCCACTTTATTTTTTACTTATTTATTTGCAATTTAAACTCAAGGTTAATGCTTAGATCTAATATGGTTAATTTTATTCGTATTTTAGATGTAGTAGCACTGGTGAGCTCTAAATACAATGAATCTTCCTTTTAAAAGTTTTGAACTCGGGAAATATTCTCTTAGTTTCTAAAAATACTGCTTTAACTTTATGGTGTGTAGTTTCTTATTTAGTCATATTTAATCCTTTCCTGGCGAGTGATGTATTTTGGATTATCGAAGCAACTATGGATACCTTACTCTTAGTTATTCAGTGATCACAATCTTTTGGAATACTCATTTATAGCTACTCGTTCATGACAGGGTTACAATACAGTTTTTTTTTTTTTATTTGGACTAAATAGCGTAATTAAATAAATAAATTTTTGAATTCCATGCTTAACATAATGATAAGGGGGAAAAATAAAGTAAAATTTCACTTAGTTTTTCATATAAATCTTGTGAATAAATAATTATATGTTTGTTATTGTACAGTTAGTGAATATAAGGGAAAATTTCATTTTTGAACTACGTGAAAACTGAAATTGCTCCACGGAAATATTCTGAATTCTGGAAATGTTAAAAAAATAAATTGTCCTTGATGAGTAGTTATGTAAATTTCATCTTAGTAAATTAAAAACGCTTCAAAATTATGAACAGTTAAAATAACACCCAGTTATAGGATGTAATAGTATTACACCGAATTTTTTTTGAGATGATTCAAGACCTAAAGTATGGATTGGAAATAACAACAAGATAACTTATAAAATTTGCAGTGAAAGTAATATGAGAAAGGTAATGCAAGACAACCATTGCATTTGTAAGTAACAAAAATATAGGATCTATGCAGTAAAGCTATAAAATATTATGTTAATCAAACATGGTATTTTAAAATTTTTCTATTGTAGTTTTTATTTGCTGCTTTTGATATATCGAGAAATATAATATGGATTGATAGAATCCATTGAACTTATTATTTCTTTCGGCGATTTAATGTTTTTTGAAATACGTTCTTTAGATATAACAGTGAAAGAGTAAACAAAAGTTCATGACATTCAATGAAACATTTTTACTGGCTCAGAATTTATTTCACTTTTTTTCATATACAAATTCTTCCAGCATCGAACTAACAATGTGCACGGAATTTTCGCATGGTAATAGCATCGATGTTCTTATTAACACGTTTTGGAATTTTATTTTTCGCCATTCACTTTTTTATGGCGATAATGAGCCCAATCCACACATCTTATAAAAAGCAAACCTGTCTTCCCGATGCTTTAAAAAACAAACCGCCTTTCGCGACCAGTTTGTTTGCCTAGATTATTGTCTTTTTAAGCTATCAATATGGAATGCATTTAAAAAATCATTTGCTATTTGATAAGATTGAAAAATATGAATTCAATTGAATCAATTTACGGCCTATTAAATATATATATTACGAAATAAAAGCGTAAAAATCTTACTACAGAGTTAATAGTTGGCAAAAGTTCGCGATTGAATATTTTATTGGATGAATGCGCATCTCAGCATTTACAATCTTTGGTAAGTAGCAAATTGACTTGAAAATATTATTAAAATGAAGGAAAAAAATTAAACGGAATTGAAATTGATATCATTAAAATGATAATTTCTGAAATCTTAGTCATAAGGGAAGTTAAACCCATTTTTGCACTCACTTAAATTTTCTGTTTGAAGTTTGTTTTTTGGTTTCTTCTACTTGCTTCTGATTGAATGCACTTTTTGATGACACGGCCAATACTCTAGAAAATTTGTAATAATATTATGCAGTTCATTAATTAACTATACGAAGCGTTGGATTCAATGCAGCTGTAAAAATGTTCAATAAAGTAGTCTGAAATCTGTATGATGCATCTTGATGTATGATGTTTTGCTTGCATAGCCATTCGACTATAAGCAATAAGCGCGATTTCTATACCAAGTATCCTAGCGTTTTATATGTACAGATATGACAAAACAATAAGAGGTGGGACTTAAAAAAACAAAGAAGTTAAAAAACTTTTTGAACTAAAATATTTCATAATACAGACAATAAAAAATTGAAGTTAGAAGCCATTTTCAGGAATTTCTGACTTTCAGAATTTTTATGACCTTGTTAACGACAAATACATTTCTGGTAAATAATCCTTTTAAAAATTTAAAATCAATTTTACATAATTCTCTAATAAAGAGTAATTTACTTCAACTATTAGTTTCCCATTTTAATCATATAATTGCCATATAAAGAATTCTTGAAAGTTACAAATTTATTGCAATGAATACTAAAAAAAGGCAAACCTTCAGTTTTTCTGCAAGAGAAGACAGGGATAAATGGAACGTGCGAGGGGACAATACAAGTGTTGGGATGATCGAAATATAAACTTTTTTCCTGTCGTCAAGATCCAGAATGTATTAACTTCACTAAGAATTGATTATGAAATGTCACAATATTCAAGTTAACGATAACCGACATGATTGTAAAAAAACCATCAAACAGAAAATTAGTGAATAAATAGTATTATTATTTAGTTGCATATTCTTTTTGAATTTAAGTATAAATATCAAAGGTTCGTTAAACTTCAGATAAATGAAATATATTAAAAATTAATTATAAATGCTTTGAGAAATTATTCTTAAATCATTAAGTCTAAAACATGCATAGATGTCAACTACTGAAAAATTTCACATACATGCAAAGTTAATTATGAGGCGAATTATAAAATAAGTAAGAAATAAAACCATCTATGAAATCTGCTTGAAAATACTGTAGCTTTAATATGGAGAGAAAGTTAATAATTGTGGGAAAGATTAATTTAGAAATGGAGGAATTGACATGTAATGAAAAATTTCGTTAGAAGGGAACGGTAGCTGCCACACACGAAATGGGCTTGGTTTTCAAATCTTTGTACAGATTTGATACTTCTTAAAAAAATTTTGTTCCCTGACCTCATCTAAAATTAGAAAAAATGTTTTTTCTCCCCCGCATTCTTGTTTAACTTGAATTGTTCCAAGTTTATAAAATTTGGAATTTTGTAATAGGAAGTGAAAATTCCGATTGAGAGTTTTGAAAGGTTCAAACTATTTTAATATTTCAGAGATTAATTATAAGTTAATCAATTAATTTAATCAAAGTTTGATTTCTTATGAGTAATGCCATATGGTACAGAAACTAAAACAATTTTTTTTAAATTATGATAATTTTCATTAACATAAATTAATAACTTGTAATTAATAATTAAGTTAATAACTTATAAATTAAGATGCACACATTAATTGAAATAAGATCTACATTTTGATATTTTTAAAAACAGATTTTAGATAATATAAGGCATTTGAAAACACAACGTAATTAGAGAAGTTTTATTTCTAATATAAAAGTATAACAATTTTCATATTCTACTTATACTCTTTTGTCTGCGATTGTCATGAACAATTATTTATTTTGACTTCTCGGTCAATTCCCCCCCCCCCCATCTCTGAATGAAAGCAAATAAGTTCCACCTACATCATTTAACACAGCTAAAAGTGAACTAAATTAGAATAAAATAAAAAAAGGGTTTTAATTCTTTTAGATCTAATTATATTAATGATAGTTAACAATACTCACTAGTTGAATGTATAATTTTGATTTTTTTTAAAATTTTAAAACGATTAAAGGAATTTGTACTGAATTTAACTTAAAGTCAACACAAATGAGAAACGCGTTTCGATTTCGATATTTTTACAATATCAAGGGGGGGGGGGGAGAGAAACAATAATTCAAAATACCTTAATTCCTTTTTAAAAAATTAATGCTTAAAGATTTTCACTTTGATTATACAAATTACAAAATATTTTCTATTCTAATAATCTCCTCTTTCTAATCTATTAATAAATTTTCGTACAGAAGTTAATCTTTTACTAACAAAGCATGCAACAAATAGTTTCATATACTCAATTAAGTCAGGCGGTTACTAGTAGAACAATTATTTTTATGCTTCCAATACTATAGCCGTAGTTCAGAAAACTATAAAGGCATATAATTTTCCCGCCAAAAGAAAAATGATAAAATTGGAATAATAAGTAAATTTCAATTAATATTCATATCAAAACTGCAGACTGGAGATAACATAAATTCACATAATAAACAAGTACAACTAAAATTGGATTTTTTCTTTTTTTGAGTTTTTGCGAATGAAGTGAACAGAGAATTCCTATATACTACCCATCACAAAGAGCCTCTATAAGAGAAGATAGCATTAAATGATCAAATAGATGAAATAAAAAATAATTTAGGACGAATACGAGAGGAGATGCTTCTGGATTCATGATACTGAATTGGAACTGTTCGCAGCAGAAATGCCTGAGAATGCAATTGCTAAAATAACGTAAGTCGACAAATAACGCAAAGTCGATCAATGATTTTATTTCCGTAAAGGTAGGAATGTCATATCATTATCAAGCATCGATTAACAATACTATTTCGTGGCTTCTAATCGTTTGGTAAAATCAACTAATTTTTTTTTTTCTAGAAATAAAAGACAGTCAAAATATTTTTAATATTAGAGTTTCAGTTTCTGATATTTTTGTATGAAATTAGCAATTCCCTTCCGTCTATGACCTTATGTAAAGTAAGAAAGTATAGACAAATCAATGATAGTTTCATTTCATTTAAAGATCGTCTAGATATGTAGAAATTTTGTCTAATAAAGGGGCTTAAAAAAATCCACATATCATATTTATGTTTTCGAGAAAGATCACATCAATAACGAAGGTTAATTTTCTATTTTTTGTACCTGTTTTCTTTCCTCTTGTTTCTAGACACCAAGAGAAGCTCTCAGTCGCAAGTGCCGTTTTTTTCTAGGTGCAGCAAGTGCATTGGGAAGCTCAAAATAAAGATTGGAGAGAGCCGATTCTTATAAAAATTTGCCGGGGGGGGGGTAACCACTTCACTTGAAAAAAAAAAAGACTTACCGTAACTGATATTTAAAGATGGAAATTATTTAAACATAAACATCAGTGCAAAGCATTTTCGCTCATATTACTTTAACAATATCAGTACAAAGCAGAGTTTATATAAAATATACGATTTTGATCATTGAAATTAGTTTTATTGCTAATAAAGGAAGGGGGAAAAAAAGAGAAGAATGTTATTTCAATATTTCGAATACAATTAAAACTCAAATGCAAAATCCGACAGTAAAATTTAGTGAGGTGCCAAATTTTACTTATTAAATAGATATGATTCAGCATAATGTAAAATTATGCTGAATTTTTAAGTAAGAAAATAAAGGAGAAGAGGTGAAACTCAAATAATTTTGTTGGTCAAATTTGAACTTCAATTCTAATTTTGTGAAATTCGGTCTGCGCTAACCTCTCGTAAGACAAACCAACTGAATCCGGTTAATCGGGTCGATTCCGAGACTTCCGGTCATCTCTTCAGAACCATCAGTTAAAACTCGACAGGGACGCTCTTCATCGATTCCTTCCAAAGTATTGGCGAATCCGCAACTCGGAAATCCGATGAAACTGAAATCGATGGCTCACCTGCAGACAGACTGACAGTCCATCCATGACCGTTGTCCACCAAACAGTGCAAATGATTAAAGCAAAGTAGTACACAAGGAAGGTGCATTCTGCATAGTTCCCTTCGAACAAACTAACCGATGGGGCATGCTACTCACGTCTAGGAATGCAGTCCCGATCGAAATTCTAATTTCGCGTAGAAGAGCCTTCAATTACACATAATTGTTCGCGAAGGTTGCACACATAATGGAAACGAAAATGGGCTCTCACAATAGAATGGGACCCGCTATCGGTAGTGTTTTTTGTTGCTTGATGTGTCTATACGCTCGGCGTGCGCTAGATACACAGTTATAAATTACGCATAATACCAGGATCGGATAATGGCAAACATCGTCGGGTCGATGGGAGAAGATAACTAGTCGACCAAGTTGCTTTTCTGAGGTTGGGGAAAGGGTCTTGTCTCTTCTAAGGAAGAAACTTAAAAAAAAAATTCAGAAAGGAGAAAAACGATTAAAAATGTATTACATTTAATTAAATGTAAATTTAATAAATATTTGATGTAATTTATAAAATAGATTTTGAATATTCTAAATAAATCTAGATTAACGCTAAAAATTATTTTCGAGTGATTATCAATATTTATTATGCCTATTCCTCCGTGCTTTTTTGATAATCAGGTATCGAAAATTCGGAATCCAATAATATTTATCAGAATTTGATTTAATCATAGAAAGTATATGGTGTAGTAAATATTTAATGATAAAATTTCAATGTTTTTATTTCTTACGTGTTTAGAAGAAATTTTTAAGGAAATCAACTTATAAAATTATGATTCATATCAAATAATGGAGGAAAAAAAGTAATGTCAATGTAATAAAAAACTTGAAGATACACTTTTTAATTGCTTTGCAGACATGAATCAAAAAATCAATTTCTCATTCTTTCATATCAATGTAGCAGCTTTCAGAATTTAAAAAAATTTCTAGCAAATAGAAAAATTCTCTCAAACGAACGAAGTGAATTTCGCTTAATCTTTTCAATGATAAAAGAATGATGTCCCGAACTTCTATGTTAATGAATGAATTATTAACACATTCAGATAGATTCAAATGTCTAAAAAAAAATCAAATTCCAATGGAAAAAAACAAAACACCTCTGGTTTATTCTCACTTATTAATAACGGTTCCGTAATGCTCTGAACAGCACAATTTATTCAAGACACTTAACTCATATCGTGTTATACGAATGTAATAGATTATTCATAATATTATTCGCCATTAAAATTGAGTTTTAACAATATACATAAGAATATAGATACAAAACAATTCAACTTAAATCTTAACAACTCCCACAATATTTTTTCCCTGTTTACCTATGCCATAGGAAAAGGAAAATTAATCGTTCTATTCATATGAGACCAGATATTCAAAGATATAATATTAAACAAGTTTTGTTTATATATGTTTCCTTGAAAATTTACTAAAAATGAGTCTATATTTTAACAGTACCTTTTCAGTTTAAACAATAAATAGGATTGTAAAAGGATTTCAAGGAGACACAATTATACAATGAAAAGGCAAAATTATTAGGATTATGTTCAACATGATATAGAGAAGGGAAACATCTGATAGTTAAGACAGAACATTGTTCACAACACTTTTATCATATACGTTCACCTTGAATAACAATGAAACAATCATTTTTCAAAGAACAATAATATCGGTATTGAACAAAACTATTTTCAGCGCGGAATCCGAGTGAAATCTTTTAAACTTCGGAACGTAAAGAAGAGTATTATTCGTAATCTTATATTAAACTGTACATATATCATCAATAGAAATAAATATTATCTTAAAAACAAAAAAGATTCCCCACCCCCCTATGAAATTAACTTTCTTTGAACTGAAGGAAATTCACAGTCAATTCAATATTCCATATTTTTAAAATGCAAGATAGAACCATAAAAAGTAAAGTAGCTTATTGCCAGCCAAAAACTTATTACTTGGCAGTAGTAATGCTTCAAGGGGAGTTTCATAAGGGAGGAGGGGGGGGGGGGAACTGATATTAAGGAAATTTTTTTATCCTTAATAAAATATTTCATTCAACCAAAGATGACTATTCTAGAGGATATCAATTGTCATGTATATAAATAAAAGTAAATTTCGTAAATAATTTATATGCTGCAGAAATCGAAAGTACAGATAATGAATTTATTATTTAAAAAAAAATATTTATTATAATACCACAAATAGAATAATTTCTATTAAATAAAATTATAGAAAATAAAGTATTGCTCATCATTTAACTTATTTTAAGCAGGAAGATATGTCCCAAACAAACAAACAAAAATCTAAAAAACCAATTCGAATCCCAAAATATAATGTCATATTTAAGTTCTTCGGTTTTTGGAAAAAAATGAAATTAATCCTAAATTAACTATGTAAACTTATTATCTGATTCATCTCTTAAAACTGCTATGCATGTACTTTCAAAAGAAATAATCCTTTATTAATAAAAATGATCATATTTTCCCCCCATTTCAAAATCAAATTATTTTTTTCCTTCTTACAAAATTTAGTTTCAATAATTTTTAAGCATTTTTAAATGAAATTAATTCGATTTGATAATACATCCTTAACAAAAATACTTATTTATATAAACTATTTTCTAAATTTAAGATATTTTGAAGCATTTATTAGGTTTTAAAAGTAAATTATTCAAGATCTGGACAAAAAAAAATGCTAATTTGGAATATACTGCCAAAGTAAATTCGCGTATAATTTCGGACCTACGCGAAAATCACTTCTAAATACCACATAGAATAGGGGGGGGGGCAAGCTTTTCAAATAAATATAAGTAAACAGCTTTTATTTATATATTCAGGGGAAAAAAATTTTCCCTCTCGAACCTTCAAAATTATTTCTTTACTTTCAAAGAAGTTATGAAACCTCTGTTGAGTGACCAAGTAGAAGTGACACTAAAAATAATTAATGAGTTGTGATATAAAGGTAGCAAGCCCAAGAGCTGATCCTTCCCCTTTCTTTTCAATTCATAGTTTAAATCAACGTGTCATTCGAACTTAAGTAAGTATCATTCCATAAAACTTTTAGCAAGCAAACTACGGTAAAACAGATGATGGTAAAGAAATTTTAGGGAAAATCTTTCGAACTTCTTTTCGAGGATATTATTACGAGGGACGGGGTCATATAAAAGGCAAGGTGGCTACGAGAACGTCAATCACAGTTGAAATGCTGCTACTAATTTTCAAAGGCAAGCTTCCTAACACCATCCATCTTAATGTATAACATCCGGAGGTCATTCAGAATCATCAAAGAGTTTTTGATTCTTTCACGCGTCAAAGTAGTTTTCAAATACTTGATGAGAGCACAGAATAGTAGTACGAAATGAAGGTTTGAATTCAATGACTGAATGGTAGGGACGAAGTCATATTTATTTATTTCATTAGATCCTATCTCCTGCGCCGACCGACCTATTTAATTTTCTAACAAAAGTCTACTAAAGCAATTTTTTTTTTATTAAAAGTCCAATTCTTTTTAAAGCATAGGAGAAATACATATCATTTTTGTAAAAACGGAAAGTATATTTACCTGCAAATAATCCATCTGACAACTATTGGCACAGTGTCTCTCTTTAAGATGCAATGTTTCTACACAGAAAAACAATATAATTAATTTGGATTGTAAAAAGATAATAATGTCTTGCAGATATTCAAATGATTATCAGTTATATTAATATAAGACAAATTGTCTTATTAATAGTATTCACATGAACATTTTATTTTAATTGATGTTTTCCCGAAACGTATCATATGTAAAATTATATAAAATAAGTAATCAAGGGAACAATCACACATCTGTGAATAGAGAAATATTTAATGTTCTATTCATAGATATGTGATTGAGTTTTATTTATTATTACTATATTAGAAAAAAAATACAATAACTAATAAAATTAAGGGAATTTTCATAATTAACTTGAAACTTAAAAAAACTAATTAATTATTCAGTTAATTCTAATTTATTATTCATTCGATAGGAAAGCAAATAGCAGATTACACACAAACTATTCAAGAAATATTAAGTTAATGTTGCTTCGATGAAAAACCTTTATTTAATAATCACATTAAAAATCATTAATAAATCGAAAGAAAATTTTTCATTTTTAAAACTAAATTAACTAATTACTGGAAATAAATTCACTTTTGACAAAATGAAAACACTGTGTTTTAAACAGGAATCTTCTTTAACAAGCCATTATTATCAAATATTTTAACAATGCCACTGTTTCTTCGAATAACAACATGTCCAAAGATGAAAAAATTTTGAGTTGAAGAACTCCGAAGAAAATAAGGCATATACACACATGCCTTATTTTCATAAGCAAATCATACAGGAGGGGACGAAGTGTTCATAAAAATATTACGCGCTTCTCTAAATAATACATCAATTGCAATTGTGTAGCTACTAAATACTCACTATAAAGTAAGTATTACACGTACGAATACTATTCAAGAATTTTGTTCCTTTAGAGCTTTGAAGACAGAATTATATATAGATTAAAAAGATAAAAAAAAAAAAAAAAAAAAAGAATTTTAACAACAATTTTTGAAATTATTCCATGACATAAAGTACATAAAATTTTGATTTAAAATACTGATTGATGGTTGTCAATACTATTTTATAAAAGAATTCCTGCAGAGAAGCATACAAAATTAAAACTACGGCGCAACATGCTTTTCAGCAAAACCCGCATTTGTCAGACCACACCGAAAGAGAAATAGCGATAATAAAAAGCGAAAAATAATTCCGACAAGAGTACAGAGGTGTCGGGGAGCAGTCCGCATGCGCGAGGATGGGTCTGATGGAAGTGGGTCACGGCGAGAAAAAGAGTTCTTTTTGCCACCAAGTCCAAATATCACAGCCATTTTCTATCGTCCCCCCCTCTCTTCCCCACTTCAAACATTTTATTTTTATTTCTTTTCATCCATTCACGAGACATTGAAAAGGATTAAAAAAAAAAAAAAAATCACAGCAGTTTGGTGATGAGAAGGGGAGGGGAAAAGAAGGAAGAAAAATAAAATAAAATAAAATAAAAACAATACATGGCTGTTATTGCCCCTTTTGTTTTCAGTTCGCTGACACTGGTGGTTCTTATCTGCCCGCCGGTGCTTGGTACCTTTTTCGGGGAAAAATTACTACAAATTTTTATGCCCGATTATCTTTCTCTTTTTTTTTTATTTTAATTTTTTCTAAGGGGAAAAAAAATGCATTTGAACAAGGGAAATAAATGCTGGACGATATCAAGGCCAGCTAGTCGAAGTGGAACTTATATTCATATTAATTTAGCAAAAAAAAAAAAAAAAAAAAAAAAAAAAAAACCTCGTCAAATTATAAAAATTTTCCAACGTTTCAGAATTTCTCTAAAATGGTTATTTAGTAAAGATAATCAAATCAGAATAAATATTACTACAAAAACGACGTAGTTTATCTTAAATAACCCAAGTAACTATAAACAATTTGGATTTACAAGATAAATATAAAATTGAAAGTCCTGATGTTTTGTATTATACCCATTTTATTCATAAATCAGAAGGAAAATGCTGATAATCTTATTTCTTAAAAATGAGAAAGAAAAATTAATGAAAAAGTTTACTGAATGCAGTTTAAATTATATCTTATCCTAAACGCTGGGGAAAATTCTAAAAATATAAATCACGAAACAGTTCTGAACTATGCAGCACATATTCTTAAGAGATGAGCACAGCACTCTTACAGAAAAGGCGACGATTCACAAATTTAAAATAAATTGGTTTATGAATTTGAATGTTATTTTCATATGAATGAATTATTCACTAAACTCATGCTTCAAAAAAGAAATTACAGGGTAATTATTTTCGTTTTCGTTTTTTTACATGGTCTTAGTAATCTATCTATACTTATAATAAAGCTCAATGTGTGTGTGTGTGTGTGTGTGTATGTTGGCGCACTACAGGCCAGACCATTCAACCTACAGCTACCAAATTTGGCACGTGTATATCTTGGAGGCCGGGAATGTGCACCTGGGGGTTATTTTTTCGTAGTTTTAAATAGAATTTTATTTATTTAAAAATTAAGCGAAATTTTGGAGTGTTTCTGCTATAACTTCCGAAAATATTACCACACAAAAAAGATTTTTACATGAAGTTAAAGATCAAAAATTTATCTTTTAAATGATACTAATGTTTTAATCTTAAAATTAAATTTCTATTTTTGATGAATTTTTAAATAAATATTTTAACTATGTTTTTCAATAATTTTTTTCGTAAAAAATAAAAATTAAAAATTAAACACGTTTCGCATTCATGGGAAAAAATTAGCTTTTCTCAAAGAGTTGTCATCACATTGATTAAGGCTCCAATTAAAAATAAATTAAATCTTTTCGGAAATAAAATCTGCAAAAATATAATTTTCGGCACGTGTCTGTAGGAAATGAAACAAATATGAAATATTATTTTTTCTAAAAAATAAATTCAAGAAAAATTATTTTATGATCTTTTACACACTCTATACAGGGTGTTTATTTAGTCCCGGACCCATTTTGATGTTTAATGACTCATAAAATAATGAAGATATAAACAAACATGAAAAATTCACGTTCACGCATTTGCGTTACCGTAACTGGCGTTGAAAATTCTCGCATGCGCATTGTGTTCTGATTGTTGACAATATTATCAACGGATGATTCTTGATTTAAATTATTTTTAGGTTAGTTGCATGTTTTTGTAATTAAATTGTATTGATGTTAGTTATATATTTTTTGTATATGCTTATAGTTTTAAGTACATCGTTTTTTAAGTAGTTTTTTTAAACCTGTTTTCGACCGATCATTTTATACGATTCATTTTATTTTCTTAGTGTTTGATGCATTTAAAATTAAACATTAATTAATCGATCTGGTCATGATGGATCTGAGAATATTTTGTTAACAAATTCTTCAAATATTACATAAATTAAGAAATATATTCTTTAGTGCCCATAAAGTTTAAACGCTCAGTGACTCTGTTTTCTGTAATCATATTACAAAAAAATACTTTGTTTCAGTAAAAAATATTATTATATTAATTGCAGATTAATCCTTTCCACTTTAATTTAAAGTATAAATTCTACGGGAGCTAACAGAAAATTAGAGAGATACATATTACGTTATAACTGAAGGCCTTTATAATATTATGAGTGAATTATATGACTATCAAAATTTGAAGTTTTAAAATATTTTTATGAAGAAACTATTTAAGTAGGAATTGCATAAAATATTTAATTATTAAAATTTTAACGAGCATTAAGATTGGCGAACCGGCTGGTCGCCAAAGGCGGTTAGTATATTTTATAAATTCAAAACTTCTATGCAAAATTTTTACCCTGCAAATAAGAAAGTGAACATAAGAGATTTACATTTTAATATGCAAGTACTCCCAGTGATATAATATGCATGAAATACTCTGTTCGATTAATCATAATGGATTTTCTATAAAGAGGACAACTTTATATTCAATAGGATGATTATTACCCTGGAAACAACAAGTGAACAAAAATCTATCTATATTGCAATATACAGGTACTCCCAGTGATATAATATGCACTAAATACTGTGTATGATATATCATAATGGATTTCTATTAAGTGGACAACTTCATACTTAATGAAACGATAAAAATTAATTTAAAAAACACAAAACTCAAAATTTGGTTATATAGTTAAAATCAAACATAATCAACTTATCCATCATCTAAGTATCAGATACACAGGTAATACCATTTTCTATAAGTCGTTTAGTTATGGTTAATTAACTTTTCGTGGAAAATACGAGCATTATTTTGTTCACTTTCTCACAGTATTTTCATGAAGACATGACATGGAATCATGTTCATTTTTCGAATAATAAAAATAATTTGCTTCCAAGCACACATAAAACAAGGATGCAAAAGCTGCGTTAAATAATATGGTCACCTTTAGAAAATGAGAAAGAGAGCAAGTCAAGAAGAACGGGACACCATACAGCCAAGCACTCAAGAAATATTTGCGGTTAGACCATCACAGAGGGACCGGATGAGGCTCGAAACAGTCCTAGAGTTCAAAATGTGGTTTCACGCTCGGCAATTCACAAACAAAAAAGATTTTTCAAGGCTATGACAGATGGTTGATACTAACTCTGCACAGGACGAGCTCGAAATTCTGTATATACACCAACCATTAATGACTCGACACATTCATACAGTAAGAACAGAAATTAATTTGCACGCCCCCCTCCCCACAAAAAAACCCTATTTATTCTAAAACACAAGAGAACATTTCATATAATGATATATCTTATGTGCATGAATATCAAATGCGGGTTGACTATAGGTAGTTTAGTAATACAAAAGAATTAAAAGCGATAAACGGGTTATTACATTTTTGTTTTCATAACCGTGAACAGACACTGAAATAAAGATAGAAACGCTTAATTAACAAATACATATATATATATTTTGATTTAAAAAAATCATATTTTAGTGCATTTAGTATGAATGAAATAAAAAATTTCGTATACCTTTCTCACCTATACCTTCTATTTTTTTCAAAAAAGCTAATGTTTTAATTATTCGAAAACTGACAAAATGATGCTTCCTTTTTAATCAATTAAATGTATAAATATTTAAAAAAATCACCCTAAAATGAACATTTCGATTTTCTGTAGCAAATTTCGAAATAACATCTGTAACAAATTTCGTTTATAGTCCAAACAGTCTGCTAAAACAAGCAAATACGCTCGTAAACTTTCATTTCCAAAAATATGGAGGGGGGGGGGGAGAATGTTATAAAAATATGCAATGAAAATTAAATACTATTTGTATTTATTCCTTAGAAATACATCTTAGTTAAGTATTTGAATTTAAAAAAAAATTTGAGATATTTTCAACAGCAGTCTTTCTGAAAATTGAAACATACATTCCTTTTGTGAGCATTACCGCAATTTACCTAAATCTTACATATAAGTTCTATTAATGATTTATGTTCAGCAATGATGTTAACAAAATTGATATATTAATAAAATTCTGTGTATTAACGCTTATCATCCATTCAGTACATTACTGCATTAACAGAAATGTTAGACATCACAGAAGTTTATTAATGTTAAAGCGAAAGAAAAATAAAAGTATGCATGAATGCGTTGTACTATGCCAATAACTTAAAATTCTCTTTCAGTTAAGACGGTAAGCAAAGACAACAATAATATTCAGGATCAAATTAAGATTCTTAAATGGGGTAAAATAAAATAACTATGAAGTCCCGAAAATGTAGGGTCGAAGAGTCCATATGCTCGGTACAAAATAATTACATTGCCACGTAGAGATTTTAGAGACAAGGAAATTTAAATAAATCATTATTTTATTACTATTTATTTCATTTAGTTAAATTTCAGATTTATTCAACGCATCATTCAGTTTCATTTTTTACGTAGAATATAGCATAATTTATATTTAAATTATTTTTTATATATTTATTTTTCCTTAAACAACAACAACAAAAAAAAGAATAAATGACGGAGAAAAAAAATATTCAACTGTAAAATTTCAAGCGGTCCATTTTAATTTTTCAGTCTTCACACTAAGATTGCAACATCGATTATAAACATTTTCAGTGGACTCTAAAAATATTTTAATCATTAAATCATTCTTATTGTTTTGATTAGGAATAGTAAAATTAACCATAGAATATTCACTGAAACTTATGATCCAAGTTAACTCTTAAAAAAAATTAAATTTATCGATTATCACATAAGTGCCTCTGCATAACATTATATATAAAAAAAGTCTTTTAAGAATTTACATAATGCTTGAATCTGAAAATTTCTTATCAAGAACGAATAGCACAAAAAAAATATTATGTATTATTTTGAATAACCAAAAATTCATCTACTAAAAATGATTAATATAAACAACAATCGCGGTTTCTTAATAATTAAAATTATTTTTAAAAATTTGTGCTCAAATATTAAAATGTAGTAAATTATTTTTTTTTTTAATTTTATATGGCAGCAATTTTAAGATTAAAGATGGTGTAAAAAAATCACTAAATCATGCCTTATATGAATAAAAGTGTTGCTAATGTTATTTGCACCATTCTGCCATTCTATAAATATTAACGTACAAGATTTCAAAATGTGAAAGAGTCAATTTCGAGAAATGTAGCTCATAATATTTGCCTTCCGAGGCTGCCAGAAATATAAGTAGTTTAAGGACAGATTACAAGCAAACAAGAAAATGAAATAGATTTCAAGCAAAACTAGTTCTAATCGCCGCACATTTTGCTAATGCTTTCCCTGATAAAGGGAAATCTAAATTTTCCTTGGGAATCATTTCATTAGCAACCTGAATATAGTCTACTGTATCAAACTAATTAAAAGGAACAGTTACAAAAGCAGGGACGATAACAAATATTGATAACATCGTTAGTAATAGCGCAGATAACCCGTTTCTATTAAACAGGCGATTCAAAAATTATTACTAATAACTCTTTCAATGCACAATGATGCCAAAAGCAAAATAATAAAACATTTAACATGATAAGTAACCATGATACAACATTATGATAGGCAACCAATGCTTAAAGAATAAGTAATTTCAAAACATATCAAGCCAAAACCGAATTTTAATTAATCGATAACTAATTAAAGATCATTAATCATAATTTTTAATTAGAAAAGGGTAGGTAATATATACATAGGATGAAACTGATTTGATACATGCCTCTATATATCATTACTAATTAAAAAATGCCAAACTTCTGGAATACAGTGAACTGGAATCGTCAGAAATGGTGAACATAGAAGAAAATTGATCATCTTTCTCTCTTTCAAAAGGAAAGAGCTGTATCATACATTAGATTTTCACATACATTTTTTTTTTATTACAAAATAACGAAAGATTATAACGACCAATTGGAATGCAACTCTGTCAGTTAAGCTCACCGTTACTTTCCTTTATTTAATTTATAGAAGTAACAGTTCAATAGAAGATAACAAATAAGATATTACTTAGCTTCTTCAAAAATAAAACCTCTAAGTGATTTGACTATAAATTAAAAATGAATTTCTTTCATGTGCATTAAAAAATTGTTATAACCTCGCAAAAATAATCAATGCATTCTATAAAGATCAATATACTTTCGGTGCTGATTCAAGTAATTGATGTTTAGTGTTTATTACAAGAATTCTTAAGCAAAGATGAAATTATTTTAAAAAATTTCGATAAACCAAACAGTGTTGACTTCTAATATATTTTGAAGATGAATAATATTTAATTTAATCTAATCTATTACACTGTAGGTATCATATACCGAAGCAAATTATCTTATTTTTGTTTTTCGACCTGAAAACAAAATATAAGAATTACTGTTATATTTAGAATTTTCAAAAGCGTTCCATGAAACCGACACACATAAATAACACAGTCGCTTGACCGAAACTGATTGGAAAAATAGGATTGTGTTCGGATAAATAGCCTCACTCAAAATTATGTACCACGTAAGCATTCAGTTGATGCCCTTGGTAAAAGGGACTGCTTCGCACAGAAAGAGGAAAAATAAATAAATAAAAGTTCGTTAATAATATACACAGAATCTAATTTGCTCCACTCTAAGGCAAATGCAATAAAATATATTCCAATAAATAATAAGCTAAATATCCAATATAAATCTTACTTAAAAATAAATAAAATATCAATCAAATTGAAATTTTTGAAAAAACAAAACAAAACAGGTTAACAATGGTAGGGCGTAAATGAACTTCTGAAATACAGAAGTTCATAGTTATATAGAAGGAGCGGCCTCCTTAGCATTTCAAGGTCATTAGGTTTTAGTACTCAATTGGAACAATTTCTTTTGTTGTTATTCCAAAATCTCATCGGAAACGTCTAGGAGAGCTAGAAGAAAACTACACGAATCTTGAGAAAATCTACAAACAAGGATCCTTCAAACATATGAATCTAATTTTCAATCGTATTTCACGCGTTTTTAAATCTGCAAGTACCGCATTTTATGATAACTCATGATATATGCATAATTTCTATAGAAATTATAAAAATATTAAAAACTACTAAAAATTGAAAATTTTTTCACATATATTAAGGTTTTCCAATATGCAAAATTTAATCTCAATCAATGAACTGCAAAGACAATCTGTTTCCGTTTCATCAGCGGTAATTTATTAATCGAACAAATGCAGTAAAAATAAAGGATCGCTCAGTTGATAGGCATTACGTGCGAAAATCGCAAAATTCCGAGCAGTTGCTCGATTCATCTCTAGAGGGTCGGCCGGGACCAATTCAAATTACCGAAACTGCTTTTAATTTCCTTCAGTTACCTAAGGCACAAATGCAGCAGACAATGAATACTAATGAACTAATATTTATTTTGCGCGTTTTGAAAGATATTTATCAGGTCGTTTGTGTGCCTGGGATATTTCTTAATAAGCCGAGAAGGCGCGTCGTTAAGTACGTGACAATCAATTTTTCTCGGCCGCTTTTATTCGACGAAGAGAGACGCCCATAAGCCTGGATTAGGAAAGGCTATGACTGAGTAGCTGCTCTATCCTTGACTATCTGGACGTAGGGCGGAATGAAAATGCAACCTGGATAAGAAAGGACGAAAATCGCAAGAATTCTTAAACGGGATGTTGATTTCAAATCAGAAGTTGGAAAGGCTTATCCCCTCATCCGCTTTAAAGAGTGGAAAAGCAGTGTTTGAGCATCATGAATTAAAAGCAGAATATATAACTACTCATCACAGCAGATAAAAGAAGATATGACATTTTCCTACGGAATTCAAAAGGAACTGTTTTAAATTGAAACAATAAATAAAAGATATAAGCAGATCAGTGATTTTGAGGTTTAGGACTATAGTGAATGGCAAACTGATTTAACTAACTACATTGTCTATTGTTATGTCCCTTTTTTTTCAGCAATAGCTCATGTCAGGAATTTTGGATCTTTGAGTCACAGTATTCCAGCAAATCCATCCATGAGTGATTATAAGAGTCTGGAAAGAACTCATTTTCATGCATGATCATTCTGAAATTAGAAAAAAAATCTCGACTTGAAAATTCAGATGAAAACTTTACATCTGAACTTTACCCTCTTTTTAAAAACATCCTTACTTTATATATTGAAATCAGTAAAACAGTCTTTAAATGATATTAGCTTATATAGGAAGTTTTGTCAATGCAATTATCATTTAAAATGTTATTCACATGATGTAAAATTGTACTGAATTCAATATAATTTTTTAATAAAATATCAAACTTTTGACATCTCTGCATCTTACAAAATATCCCCAATTTTACAAATAATTGTCAATATATTTCTTTAATAAAAATATTCAAAATGTATAAATAATTTCAGTATCGATTCAACTTTAATTCTGCAACTATATTAGCAAACATTTGTAAAAAACAATAAAAAAAAACCTTAGGCAAACAGTCATTTCTTTGACCTATAATAATATAGTATGTGTGTATGTGCTCGTAAGTTCATGAGCTTACTTTTCAAAGAGCATATGATTTTTTTCCTCCTTCATTTATTAATGGCAATGGGTTTAAGCTTGATCAAATACTTAATTTCTAATTTCTATTTTTTTTTTTTTTTTTTTTTTGTATATGACGCTCCTTCCTTCTAAAAGATTCAGGTAACAATCTTTTAAAACATTGTTGAGCATTAACACTTGCAAAATGCTGACACTTACAATACATATTAACGATATAAAATCTTAACAAAGAAAAATATTCCGCTTGATTGAGGTGCAATGGAACTAATCACTTTGATTTATCCACTGTTCCATTTTACCTTTTTTTTTATAATTTTGCTTACAAATATTAATTTATCTCACAATAAAAATTCATGGAAAAAATCGTTGTTAATGTCATACAGCACAAAATACTGAAGTTTGCAACTATTAAAAGTCTAAACAAAAGTCTCTAGTAAAATTCTCCAATGCTTTTGTTTTTAAAAAAAAATCAAAATGCTCTTACAATATTTAATGGGAATTATTAAAAAGTTAAAAATTATAGATATTAGACTAATCAAAACGAGTTGTTTCCTTTTCCGAATGCTTACTTAAATTCATTCATAAATAAGGAAACAGCCAGATAAGAATACTATAATTATTAACAGCAACCAATAATTATATCGATGCTCAGAGCAACTGATATACAAAGTCATCCTTATTTACCACAACAAAAACGGATTCTTCGACAGATTCATCATACTTTTCGCACAGCATTACCAACAATAACCGTAGGATTGTTAAAGAAAAGACATGGCGGTAAAATGAGTATCTCTGCCGAAATTATGTACTGGAGAAAACTTGAGAATATCTTCTATCCCAAGAGATATCCGAGAGGGACAGCTTGAGGAGAGAGAGGCCAAAGCTCGACGAGTTCGGGTTGCGGTACACAAATCTGGATTTATTATAATCTAATGATAATATATGAGCAGGTGCGGAGAACGCGCCACCAAATTACGTTATTACTGCGGGTGAAGTGTGTAAAGGGCGAATTTTCGTGAAGCGAAGCAAATATTGACGGAGGTTTATGAGATAAGGGCCTGGAAAAAGGTCGAGTGCAATTAAAGATTTCGCCACAGCAATTCAATTAACTGGCGGCAGGACTTTACTACAGAAAGAAGCACTCGAAAGACGGCACAAGTTACTGCAAAAATATACAAGGAGTTTAAAGAGTGCCTTAAGAAAAGGGATAGATGACTTAAAAAATTTTAATTATACAAAACGCTTAAAATTTAGTTTTTCGGCAATTTTAAGTTAACATAATTAATAATTCATTGAGTTTAGCAAAAATAATAAAGTAATTTCTAATTAATGACTTAAAATATTAACTTGCTTAAAACCGATAACTGTTTTTTCCCACGATTCTGCCCATCATCCGAAAGCTCAAAAACGGATGAAAAAAAAAATGGCCACTTAAAAGACACTTTCATGATAATAATAGTTGATAAGTAGACATTTATATCTTATTACAGCAGATTTTTTCGTCGGTGTATGAAAATTGTATCACTGCTTAGCCATTAAAAAAAAAAAAATCAAACTTGTCTCCATGTAGAAACATTTAAACTAATAAAGTTAGTATGCGATTTTGAAATGAGAAATTCTCAAGTAAGTTCACATCATCTTTAGCAACTTTCCCCACCACCAAAAGAAAAAGAAAATCTTGATAAGTCTTATGTGCAGTTATAATAAAGAGAACAATTACAAACTAAATATTCAGAAAATCTAACAGATATTTAATAAATTTACACAAGAATATCATTTTACTTTCATTATATGCGGTAAGTAAAAATCTGAGTGAGATTCGAACTTCTAAACTGAAACCTTGTAATATTATAGAATATTATGCTTAATTCAGCTGTCTTTCTATTGTTATTGAAAAATTTCACATTTTCTCTTAATAGTAGCAAGATAATGAACACACACACACAAAACTGGATTCAATATTTTCGCAACACATGTAAACTTAATCTAGTAACTACTAAAAGAGTGGAGCTATAAAACATGCTTAAAATATTTTTTTTAGTTATCAAAACAAAGAAAAAAATATATGGGAATGAAATAGTTAACATTGAAATTTTTATTTATTTTAATTTTAAAGTTGTGCGAAAATGATTTATTGTTCGATAGTGTTTCGAATTTATTGAAGAAAATCATTACATTTTCGAGTTCCTTATTTTAATGAACATTCTAAGATTTTTTTTAAGCCTCTTTAGTGAACACATAGCGCCCAAGAAATAACTATGACCAAATTTTGTAACTTTAGATCCAAAAATCATAAAATAATTTGAAAGTTTTTTTTTTTTTTTTTTTTTTTTGTATAATGCATGCACCATAGATAGATTCACAGATAGTATCCAACCTATAAGTATTACTATGTTTATTTATATAACAAAAGGAAACGGTTTCTCGTTTACAAACACAAAGTGGAATATTTTGTGCTTCGTAGAAATGTGGGAGAAAAAACAATTGAGAATACATTTTGGTTGTCTTGCCTACGTCCTAAATCGAAAATTTCATACAGATAAATAACTTAAATGAGAAGGTCGCATAAAAAATTTCATTTAAATAGATGGTTGCGTTTTTAAATTATTGAATTCACAAGCAAACGCAAGAACAAGCATACAGATACATTTCACTTGTGGATTTTGTCTAAAATTTGATAGAAATGTATAAATTTTATGAAAAGACAACAAAAAATTTCAGTAATCTAGCTTAGTGACTTTTATAAAATATTTGAATTCAGGTAGACCTAATGAGGTGTGAAGCTCGAAATCGAATTATATTTGATATAAGAGAATATATATAGCGCAGGGTGGTTTATATCAAACAAGTAAAGATTCCCCCCCCCCAAATATTTTTCCCCAATTAAAAGAAACAACAACAATAGCACACAAAAAATGATTTCATTAACTTATTCATATTTTAATAATATCTATACTTTTTTCAAACTTTAAAAAGTATTAAAAAAAAGTGAAAACATCTTTAACAAGCTGCCTGCGTAAATCAATTCATTCCGTAACCAAATTTCATGAAATCAACAAATAAAAATCATAGCAAAAGCACCAAATAATAATTTCTTGAATAACTTCACGATTGATGCTTGCAGCTTTCTGAAAACAGCCTTCTGAAACTGTCTACATACAAAGGCGAGTTAATGTTCGGATAACAATGCAGCAGCACCCACTGGCTTTCTCAAAAACCAGGACAGACTTGCAAATCTTCCAATTCTAACAAACAAGCTGATTCATGGGAATATATTCGTGCATCCAAGTAACGAACATTTCCTGCTCATGCAGACTATTACAGCCAGCAGGGTGCTTTTTGAATAACTGCATGCGTTCCGAATGCAAATGAGGAGTAAGGTCGCAAAACTGAGCTGGAACTTAAGTTTTTTTAGAGTCAACAGGTTTTACTGCAAACGTTCTATAACTCAGTTTTAAGCTGTAGCTGAGCCTATTATTTATTGTTATTAATTGCCCAGAAGCACGTAATTTAATGGGGAGGAAAAAGCTCTCTTGGTTCAGAAGAGTAGATTATACGCCTTTCCAGGAAGGCCGCTAGCCCATTTAAAGAGCGTTTATTCCACCCGTTTCAAATTTTTGAAAAAGGCCCATGAATATCCGATTTTGCAAGTGTTTTTGGAGTGTTATGGTATGACAATTACAAGTACTTCCTACGATTCATAAGGCGCTTTCGTGACCTAAGCCCCACCAAGTTGAAAATATTTCAAGACAGCTAGTTTCGGAAAAAGGCAGCAATATGCTTGCTAAATGGTGACGCTAGAAAAAACGCATCGCAACTATTAAATATTTAAATGATAAATTATTTGCTTATCAGATATTTCATTAACATCTTTTTTTTTTACTTTTTTATTTAGCTATAAAATTTTGACAGCATTATATAACTATTTATTTTCAAAATTGTAAGAATTATTTCAAACAATCAACCATTCTTCATTTTGTTATGTTTTGGAACTCATCCAGCTCAAAATAAACTATGAATCAAATTCTTCTTACAAACCTGGCATTATAATACATAAAAGTCCTAAAATAAGACGGCACCAAATTTGGATTAATGATGTCAATTACTTCCTGACAATAATTAAATCACCAAAGCCTTTGATTTAGAATTATAATTTGGAAAAATGATAACTCATATTTCAGAAGTTCATCTTAGTTTATATTTTAAACGACAGGAATATTTACAATAATTAAGGTCATATAACATAGAGGAATATTTACAATAATAAGGACACAGTAATTACGACTTGTTTTTGCAAGAAGTAATTTAGAAAGATCTTAAAATGTTTTTCTTGTCTTAAGCTTTCAGTAGCAGCTTATCTTAACAACACTGACAACTTTTTTCTTTTGCTATTTAAGTAAAATTTACTACATCCGAATGTTTTTAATTTGTTCGATCCATTTTCTAGGCAAACCTAAGGTGGCAAATTAAGAAATTCTAATTGATATTTGCCTCACATAATTTAGCTTTTCTAAGGGAGAGGGGGGAAAAAACTCATGACATTTCATATTATAATGTGCTTAAGGATTATATTGTCTCTTAAAACTTAAAATTTTAAACCCGTTTGAAAGTTTGGTAACATATATCCTCAATTTCGGAAATCTCTGGCACATAACATCATCAACAGAGACGATTCTTAACACAAAATAATAAATAGTTCCTGCTTTTCCAACAACTCTAAAATGCTCATAGGAACTTCCAATATCTTTATGAATGATCAAATGACCAATAAATTATAAGTGAGTTTGACAGAAAGCTAAATCCAAGAAATTAACAAAATGCAAAAAATTACTGAAATTTCCATTTTTCGCATCTTAACCATTTTGACATATAAACTGAATTTATCGGAGAAATAAATAAATAAATAAAACCTTCTATTTCTAAAATTTATAGCTTTTTTTATTTACTATTTTCTTCTGTTTGTGTTCCTTTATATTAGTAGTTTACTTAACGGTTTTCGTTGCAGCTTTTTTTTTTATATTTTATAATGTGCGTCTATTGTATTAAAAAAAAATTCGTTTTATGCTTGTTGTACGTATTTCAATTTTTTAGTACTTGTTCCATTGTACAATTTCATTCTAGTTCCATAGTTTCCACAATTTCGTTGTTTCACAGTGATTCAAAGGATGCGTTCAAAATATATTGTAATCAGAAATGCAGATAATGAAGAGTGGTAAATATAATGTTTAATTGTTTAAATAGGAAGAGCCAGATTTATTTAAATTATGAATACAATAATTCATAAATGCAATGACAATTACAGTAAACGACTTCAAAATATATTTCAATAGAAAATACACTTTATTGAATATTCATAAAAGGGATTGATTCATGCATCAGTTCTGTGAGTTAGTAAAATACAAAATGATAACTTCGCAAATCGTAACTTCAAAACTACATCATTCATTTTGATATTATTAATTGCTAATAATCCAAAAACTTAAATCTTTAAAAGTACGACGGATGTAAGAGGCACTAGGGTAGTCTTAATAAATATGAAAATCTTATACATGAGTAATTTGACATCCCATTAGAGTCACAACTAAGAATTTGAATTCCTATGGTCCACGAAAATACCTACCTAATAAAATTATAGAAAAGAAAATATTTTCTGCTATTTCTTATAATTGCGCAAGTCGACGCCTTTTCAAAATAGAATTTTGAAAACTATCTTTCTTCCCTTCCAATAATAAACATGATTAATTTTAACGATAACTTAAAAAAAAAATTAATATACTGTCCGAGTATGATTTTTTTTGAACTGATTGAACTGATATGTATGCTTACGCACCATTATAAAATAGACAAATGTCTAATCATAAACCTAATCATACATATTTCACAAATTAAAAAAATTGAACTAAAAT
The DNA here is from genome assembly GCA_026543865.1 of Argiope aurantia. Taxonomy (NCBI): domain Eukaryota; kingdom Metazoa; phylum Arthropoda; class Arachnida; order Araneae; family Araneidae; genus Argiope; species Argiope aurantia. The sequence goes on from JAPMOR010007586.1 coordinate 32,318, forward strand.
TTTTAGGTTCAAAATTAAGTAAAAATCATTCAGCTTTTGGAGACCTCTTGCACTATAGCCTAATTAGCCAATGGACGAGGCAATTCTGAAAGATATGGATAACCATGAAACATACTGACCACCTTTATCAGGCAGAGAACTCGATCTCACCGGGCCACGTTTTTGACGATCTGAACCGTGTGGGTTTCCGGTCCGGTTGCTATCGCCCTTTCCGGCCGGAGAGCTATCACTTTTCATAACTCGTCTGGTGGAGTGCGTGGAAAATTTAATCAAGCGGACCGAAGGAAAAAGCCACGTCCGGGGAACTTTGCAGGAGGTGGGTCCTATCTCATTTCCTCCTCTTCTGGAGAGATAAGATTGAAATAAACGACTCTTTCTGCGGATGCATATTTTCAGTCACGCTGACAAGGATGACGGATAAGAAATAGTGGAAAATCGGAAAATAAAACTTGAGAAATTTTCGGCTCGCATCATTCTCTCATCTTCTCAAACCATTCGAGCGTTTGGTAAATTGAGACTGCAGCATTTTCACAGTCTGCGATCAATGTCCCCTTCCATCCCCGTCCTTTTAAATGCGAACAGGTTCTCACCGAGTAGTCCGAAAAAAGAAAGTGACAGTGAAAATGGCAAAGATTATTTGAAAATTATTGCAGAGGATACTGAGCTGAAGGAATGATTTAACATAATTAAATGCCAGTTTTCTTCCTTCATAATTTAAAGAAATCTACATTACACAGAGCTTTAGAATTCTAGAGTAAATATTCAACAAGCCTAAGAAACTTTTATGATATTTTATCATCATGATGAATCTATTAATTCTGTAGTGATATCCGACGGTGGAATATGTCAAACAAATGATTTCACCTGATCACAAAAGGAATTCTGGTATCAACAAAGCGCTTTTTAAAAATGATATCACCCACAAAAATAATTCTAATTTTAATTGATATGATTCGATTATTCTTAATATTTAAAGTGAAATACAGATAAGCTAAACATGAACAATGGTGAGCTGTAACTATAAAAATTGGTGCCAAATAACTTTCAAATAAAATTTTGTAATTATACATAAATGAAAGGAAATGAATGCATCCGCCAAGGAAAAATTGAAATGAATGCAATCAAATAAAACCCAATTTTTAAACTGTATTGAAAAAAAATATATTATAGCAGAATTATTTTACACAGAATAAATATGCTTTTATTTATCTTTTACAAATAGATAGAAGTGTATATAGAAAGAATAGAAAGATAGAAGTGTAGACTGAAAATTTATATGTAATATTTTTTCCAAGTTATGAATTTGTTTACAGTCTTTATTTAACCACATTTACATTTTATATTATCTTTTCAAATTATTCTTCAAATGAAAGCAAACAGTTATCGTGATTCTGTAGAATTATTTAAAATTTAAACAAATACAAATAAATTTAATGTCGTTTTGCAAGCACGGCTAATCGTGGATGACATCGATTCTGCTTAAAACTTCAAACACGCCAATTATAGAAATGATAATTTTGCTATCACGAAATAAAATATATAAAAGTCCTAACAATTTGAAACAATAGTATCAAGACTTAGCACAGCATAAAAACTTACATATTTATAAATTTGTATCTAAATTTATCTTTTTCGAATTGAGGAAATTAGTCGTCACATGCCATTATGAACACAAATGAATTTTTTTGGATGGTTCTTAATTCTATTGTAAAAGATATCTAAATTGATATCTAAAAGGATGAATATATTTATATGGAATTTAAAAAGGGAAGATATGCGACACGAAATAAAAATAAAATATCTTTGCATTATAAAATAAGCAAAATCTTGTGATTTCTATATTTCAAAAATCACGCAGTCCAGTATCATAAATCCTACAAAGTTTGATGCTTTTCAATAAAATAAGCCTTTTCAAATTCTCACCACTCAACAAACACACTTCCCGTCAACAAATCGATAATTCGAAATCCGTTAATTCTACTGCCAGTTTCCAGCATAAGTATAGATTCTGATATGAGAATATACCAAATAATCATATTGAGATCACATCGAAGTACTTCAAACGAATGGAGTTGAAGTTATTGATTTTTTTAATGAAGTTGAGAAAGAATTTCCTCTGCTTCTGTACTTAGTGATATTTTTTATCCTTCCGAGCTCCGAATAGAAGCCTTAAGATCTGAATAAGCTGTGTGCTGAAATATGATTTTAATGAATAGTTTTTAAATGCATGTTATAACATTTCATTTATGCTGTAAGAACGATAATGTAAAAGGCATATTTTTCCAATATTAAGTACATTCAAGATTTTTTACTTTACTTTCTCAAGAGAAATGTAAGAAATCCAAATAAAATCCTAGCAAAAATACTTCCAAAATAATTTAAAATCTTACTTTAAAAAAGTTTACATTCCTCTAAAACTCAGTAATTAATTTTAGTACCGATTTTTATAAATAGAAATCAAACTGCAGCATAACATATAACGTTTGATAATAACTTTCGATGAAAAACAGCTATTTATTTCGCAAATGCATATAAAAAATTTGATACGTTAAAAAATTCTATATTGTAACATCCAGCTACTTTCATCAATAAAAAAGGAATATAGAATATAATCAGTAACAAATTAAAGACTTTGCTCTTTAATTTTTCACTGATTCTATTATTATATTTAAAATTCAAATAGAACAGTTAAAAACTTGACTACAAGACAATATACAGTTTATGCCATTTGACAATAATTCGAAATACATTGTTCTACCTAGAAATCAGAACTACAAGCAACAAGTATAATATGTATTGACTCATCATACATACACTAAATGTCAATGCAAAAAAACTTTCTTTGGATTTCACTATCTTGCGATCATTTGACACATTTTGTAACACTGGAATGTATCATTCTAAATTGCACCTAAATTCTTTAGGGAAGAATTATTAAGGTTGTCAAAGCAAGGACAATTTTCTTTCTTATTTGTTTTCGAGTCTCTCGTTTTTTTTAAAACTAAAATTTAATTCTACTTCTGAAATTTCATACAAGCGACGCTCGACATGTCTGCATACAAAAAAATTTAGCATTAAAAAGAGCCTTTTCAAAATCATCTATTTATACTATAGAGAGGTAAATTTTATATCTATCGAAAATTGAGAAATAACAAATAAAATGGCTCAGAACTTGACATAAATGAAGGTCGAAATAGTTGAGAGCGCAAAAACATTGTAACAGAAGTCGATATATATATCGATTGCATAATGTAGCAGCTGAGGGGTAAAAGCAAAATTTGAATAATTGAATAATTTTATTAACAAAGCAAAAAAAAAAAAAAAAAAAAAAAAACAACCTTACTTTTTATATTTATATGGAAAATATAATATTACGAAAATCCCAATGGAATGCTACAGCAATTACTGGAAGTCTTTACGATTTTGCCTTCCTCTAACTGTTTTAATTGCTCTACAGAAGAAATGCAAAAAGAAAAGGGGAAAAAAAGGAACTTCAAAAAAGGATACATTTGCGATGGGAAGAAAAGAAAAGGGAGAGCAATTATGAGACCCTAATGATCCCAAAAGCGTTTTGTAGAAGAGTGCAAATTAACCGTGTTAAACCGAATTGGGAGGATTTTAAATGAGGAAGAACAATAATTACTCTGATTCCTCTCATCCCCTAGTAGTAGCAAAATACTTTGGAGTAGTCTACTTTAATTATACTAACCAAAATTAACTTGAACAATGCTGAGGAATGCCGATTTCTTTAAAGGCTGGACAGACTTTTATATTTTCTGTATGAATATGAGGTGGGGGGAGGGGGTATTCAAAAAAATCCTATACTACAATAAAATTCGAAAATAAACAAAAGAATTGGGTTGTATCTGATTGAAAATAAGCAAATGCAAGAGTACTGAGAGAATCTGAGTATGTATAAGATAGCTATTTCCTTCTTTTCTTTGCTCACACAATAGCCAAGAAACTGACATAAAAATTTCATGACTTTATCTTATCTGCGTCTAGTAACCAAGAAAAATATAATAGAAAAAGTTATTCATTTGTCTTCTAGAAAATGTTTTCAGTAAAATTAAAGAAAAATAGGATGAGCAATTAAAATATAAATTTCTCTGATGATAATTTCAACTTTTAGTTAAGATGACCACTCATTCATTTCATTACAATGCTACGAAGTGAAAAGGTAATATACGATATTCTAACAATATAGATAACTTTAAAAAAAATGATTCATTGTCTTCAGAAGATCGAATCATCCAAATTTCATAATTTTATGATTAATAGAAAAGTTAGTTTTCTGAAATAACACTATTCCTAACATAAAAACTTGTTCAATGTCGTCCCTTAAAAAAAAAAAAAAGTCAGAAATATCAGCTAAGCATCTCAAGGACAGAGAATTTCTAAAAATAGAATATACAGGAAGAAAACTGCGATTATTCGATGCGTTACATACACTTGCAAATACTTTTTTATAATCACCCAAATGATTTTACAGCAATAACAACAATAAAAAAAAGACTAATGTAGGATGAAATATTTTTTTGGGAGGGAAAGAGCCCTTAAAAAAAAAAAGGGGGGGGGGGAGGAAGGGTCTTAAATAGAGGAAAATGTCAACATAAAGGCGTCTGATTGATTTTAAATGAGCACTAATGAAGTGCACAAACATCATTTGAATTATAAATGAAAACACCCATAAATCAAAACGGAAGAATATAGCACACTTGCAAATAATTAATAGTAAATAAGTGCTTGGATTAACATGATGGCAAGTATACGATTTATTTTGAGTAGTTCTGTTACGCATGTAAATAACAAAATTCGTTTTTTGCTTCCATTACAGATTTATTTCGGTTACATTATTTTTGTTAAATTGAAAATTAAAATGATTCTTGGACAAATTATGTTATTCCTTGATATCTCTTTTCTTTTTCAATCATTATTATTCTTTTCATAATCATAAGGTATCACAATGGTAACAAATTCAAAAACTGCTCTTCCTGTAAGTTCTTTATTACATTCTCAACATTACGAAATTCTATTCTATAATTACTTGTAGTTCAGCAGTTGCTGTTATAAATTTAAACATCATCACACATGATGTTTGATTGTCCATATATACTACAATTCTCTTAGCAATCATGGGTGAATAATGAGTTTATTCTTTATGGCAGGCTTGTTTCTTGTATAACCATGTGCTCAGTTATTGACTGAATCATTTATGAACATTTAAGGCGTTTTATTATTTGTGGCAATCTCTACTCAAGTAAAAGGGATTTGATTTAGTTAAAGATCAGTAACTGCAAAATGGGTGTTTCATCATTTTTTTTTTCTTTCTTTTAAATTAAAACTGCTCGCTTTCAAACTATTCCCTATTACTGATATTAAGTAAAAGGGAAATTAATAATACAGATTATTAAATATGTTAAAATGGACAGGTAAAATTTTCGGACTTGGCGATTGTATGGGATGGAATCTTCAATGCCATTATCTCAAGGATTCTGGAATTACGGACTTATAATCCTTCCGAGGATTTAAAAATTATGGGGACATAACTCCAAACAGGAGTATACAGAAAATTTTAAGTTCCAAATAATTTCACACTTTTGGAATATAAAATCAGATCCTTAATGTGAATAATTACATATAAAGAATGACACATTTGAGATTGAAATTATTTCATCGATTTTCTATAGATTAATTTTAAAAAATTCTAAACATTTTTCACAAATGGAAGGAAACATTGGTAGAAAATGAAGGAAAAAACAAGCTTCTCTTTAAATTTAATCCAATATTGTGACGCTTAAAGTAAAAAAAAAAAAACTAATATTACATAAAGGGAAAAAATGCAATTATTATTAAATTGAGCATCGTGATTTAATTATGTATTCAAGTGAATTAAAATTGGACAATTCTTACAGTTTAATAATAAAACAATTCATCTTGATTAGAACTACAAAACGCAATTTTGCATAGGCAGTTAATATCTTTATATTCACCGAATTTAGTTTTAGAAATAAGTATCAGTAGGAGAGGGAGAAAAAAATTAGCATAGTGCATGAAAGTTATTTTAATGCAAGTTGCTTGTTCAGCAAATTTAAATCGAACAAGACAATCCCATCGACTTCATCGTATAGTACAAAATATGGATGTTAGTTATATAATATGGAACTTAATAACAACAAATCCTACTATAATTACATTTAACAACAATAAACGGAAACTAAACAATGTTTTTTTTTTATGAAATAATATATGGTAACTTTCAACCAAAATGCAATTATTACAACTGGTAATAAACACGAATAAAATTATGCTCTGTAAACTTATTATTAAGGTAAAATACTGACATTTAACTAAAACTAATAAATAATATGTGTAGCAAGAAAGCAAAGTTTTCGTTAAAATCTGAAGATTTCTTTACAGAACACATCGTATAAAAGCCAAAGGGAGAAAATAAATGCATTATTTACTATACAAAGTCAATACGTGTTACTCATTTTAGTCTTTCTTGTTTTATATATAGTAGAATCATGTATTAAAAAAATCATATAAAACCGCATCAAAGATTTTTTTCCGAAAGGATGTTTATACTAAGCTTTTATTCCGCTGCTCTAAAAATATTCAATAATGAAGTATTGCATTAAATTTCATAAGCACCGCATATTCGAAGTTAACTACGGCATAGATGCATTTGGCGAAAGGGAGGTGGATCGAGACGTAACTCGCGGCCTAGAGTTGCGGAAGGGTACGCGCCATTCGGCGGGGGCAGGGATGAAAGGGAAGGCAGACGATACGCTGAGTAGCGCCCGTTTGTCGAACAACTACAGACATGTGCGGCGTCGCAGACAACATAGCCACGCTATGGGACGACAGAGTGGGTGGTTTCTCACAAAGCCACCATTAAACATACCCGAAAGAAATGGTAAACATATCCGCACATCAGTGATTGTAGAATTTTGCTCGTAATAAGCACATACTGTTGGAGTTGAACGATTCAATTTCACAGATGAATAAGAGGAATTTATAAGTATGATGTCATGACATTCAAGCATGGAAAAGTTAAGAGTTCGAAATAATTTAAATGAGTAATTATTGATGACACAATCAGTTAACTTAAGGAAACTTTAAAAAATTAAGAAATGTAAATTATAATAAGTCCTTGATCTTTAGAAAATGTCAATATAAATTATCTGAAATATAATTGTATAAAAGTTCCAAGTCTATGTACTGATTATCTAAACAAAAATACTCGCATTTCATGCTCATTTTATTTATTAATAACGCAATCCCAAAAATGAAAATCAATAATAAATTACATTCTTTTGTACACATTAAAAAATGTAATACCATTTTAATGCAAAATGTTAAAAATGAGAAAATATTTTAAGGGGAAAAAATGATTTTTAGAAGTTAATTATTCAAATCGAAAATTTTACTTCGCAAGGGAAGGAAAATAAATAAATAAAAATAAAAATCTTTCAGCGGAATAGAAAATGTAAGAAAAAAGAATTGTTCATTCGTCGATATAAATGGCACTACAAACGTGAATGGAGAATCTCGTCATTGAAGGAAAATTTAAGTACAGAGCAAGCAGAGAGAATGACATAATTGGAAGTTCAGTCAACGCGCTTGCGAGAGGAATTGTTTGACAGTTATTGCGGTATTCGTCCTTAAAACGGCTTTAGTTTCAACATGAAATTTCGGGTCTTTTAACAATTTTGTCACATCTGAGTTTTTACTTTTCGAAATCCAAGAGAATTATCCGCAAACTATGTTTCAGATTAGAAAATTGTTATTTCAACATTCCTAAAACAAAGCTTCCGAAAACATAATTCCAATCATAATTCCCGAAGAGAAAATTCCAATTAATTTAGAACCAATACAACAGAATCTGAGCGTAATGCAATTATCAAGACAATTAATGAACATACTGTTACACAAAACATATGCATTTACATATACATATATTTTTCATATCTCTCTTCCATAAATAGACAGAGAATAAAAATTTATGAACCTATTTTCAACACAAAATACATGATCGCATATTCACAGGTATTTAAAACTAAGTCCTAAAAAGTATGCACACAATATTTAAATAATTAAATTCTCTTTCTGAAAATCAAATATGTAATTAGGATATTTATAGAACAAACAGGAAATTTCTTTTTATCATCATAGA
>JAPMOR010007586.1:40596-89938 GCA_026543865.1 Argiope aurantia
ATATATATATATATATATATATATATATATATATATATATGTCAACCCTTTACACATTCTCCTTCACGTAAATTTTAAATAAACTTTGTGGTAAATTAAAAACTTGTGTAAAAATGCTAAGCAACGAATTTTTTTTATGTGTATATCAATAGAGAATTATTGGGAGAAGAACAACGAAGTGGAAAAATTCCATGGAAGCCATGCCAGTCGCAGCTGCTATGAAACCGCACCTTCGCGGACACCTGACGGTTAACCGCTACGCACCAGCTGCGGTCACTTCGACCTTCAGAAAAGCGCACAATGAGAAACTGTAACAGAGCTTATACAAACCAGCTGCTGCTGGTCAGAAAGAGCATGCGGGCAAATGTACAAAAATTGCACACCCCTTTATTACCGTAATTTGCATACACCTAACGAGACGCCAAAACTCAACGGCAGCAATTTGTCGGAGTTTGGTTTTTCGAACATTCATGTTAACAGGTGGGTGCAAATGGCACGACAAGAAGGACGTGGCATGCACTGAATACAAAAGGTTGAATATAATAAGTATCACGCAGTTCTTTGAGATGAAGTTTCTTCGTTGTCAGAGGCAGATGGTAGTTAACATGATGACAATCAAAGGAAAATATGACAAGCAAATAAACTTTTTCCACAGTCGTTGAAACCGCTAATAAGCTTGGTAAGCTCTATAATTCTACTATTAAATGGTGTAATTTTTCAGTAATATGAGATTCTTTTTAGGAAAAAAAATTATATATAATTAGGTTGATTGAATAAACTTGATATCAGTAGAAGTTTCCACACAGCTGTTAAGTATTTAAAATGTGAAACATAATTAGCAGATATTAAATAACTCGTTACCACTATCTTCTAGATCTATTAAAAGTATGAAAAAGCAGCATTGTCTGTTGTATTTCAAGAGTAACAATGTTCAAATACAATTATATATTTTGTAAGTAACAACTTGAATAGAAAAGCAATTACAAAGAACCGAAGTGAAAGTTGCAGCTATTTTTTTTTAAAAAATGAATGATTAGGTTTAACTTTTAAGTGGTAGTATTCAAAATTACAGACATTTAAAAAAACAGTCACATAATGCAAAAAGGAAGAAAAATTGAAAATACAGTTTGTACCTTTGAAAATTCATTTTTCAAAGGTATCAAATGTTATTACAACAACAATAAAGTTACAAGCAATTTATTTAGCAAGAAGAATAACCATGAGCAAGAAAAAATAAAACACTGGGAATGCATAATTAAAAGAGATTATAAATAATTTCTTTTTATTTTAGAATCTATGAAGTGTTGACCACATATATCTGACAATAAAAATGAATTTAGATAAAAAAAATTCAATTTTTTCTCCACTTAAAAATCTTATTCTTAGGTAAAATAGAACCGCAATCAATTTCTCTCTTGACCTAAAAAAGTTATCTATAAATAAAAGTTACACAGAAATTTAGGTTTTCTACTACAAGTCAGCAATATACAAATAATGTTTATCGTATTTTGTACGGTATCTTAACATTTTATATACATGTGTGTATGCCCTCAATAATATTTCAATAATAAAATTAGTATCTATGAATGGGGAGAAAAATGCAATACAAAATTTTGCAATTGGAATTGCCATTTTAAAATAAAATCCAAAAATGCTTTTAAAATATTTTTAAAAAAACGCGTTTTTAGCATTTCTTATTTTATAGTTGAAAACATGCTTTGGTTATAAAAGCAAATGACTATCTACTGATTTTCGCATGTCATATGTAACTTAGTTAATCCACAAAATTTGCCATTTAAATGCTTCTCTTCTAATACCTATCTAGAAAGAGAACTACTCTACTTCTCGCTTTTATAATCGGGACTTTCACATGACCGTCAATACAATCAGAAAAAATTTCAGGTCATAACGATCTTAACACCACAACGAAACAAACTTAATATGCTTTCATCGTCATCAATGAAAAGAGGGGACAGGAATTTTCCCTGAACCAATAGTAAGACTCAAAGGAAAGGAATGCTCAGAAAGAAGGCAATAACAAAAAGTAGGATTTCACAGAAACGGGAACAGTCCATCAATAAAACCGAATAATTGGTTCGGTTAGGAATGAATGACGATTATCAGAAAACAGGATTATTTTATTAACAAGGCACAAAGGAACAACACCAAAGGTTTTACAACACTTACTGATAGTAGTTGTAAAGATCTTTTCAAGAAGGGGATAAATAATCCTGTCAGAAATCTATTCAAAGCAAGGTTTGAAACATTTATGGACTCTTAACATATCTCTGAAACTGGGGGTTGTAGAGAAAATTTGCATCAACTCTTAGAATGACATTAAAAATTAAAAAATAGCTACAGTATTGTATCAAATTTACCTGGAACAAACTCAACAGTTGCAATTATATTATATTTTAAAATATATTTTGAAAAGGAGATCTCTTTCTAAACGAGCGCACGTCCATTGTTATTACATTTGCCGTCAATCCTTAAAGTGATTCGGTTTGATTCAAAAGAAATTAATAAAGCATTTATATTAACATAAAAATATTTATTAACAGAATATTTAGTAATTGTATTTCGAGCTTTCAATATTAAAGAGCAGTTTGCAGTCAATATATGGTATAAAAGTAATTTCTTAAATTAGTATAATATTTAACACCCACAATTATATCTTCCCATTATAATTTTAGAAATTCGAAACATGTGATGTCATTTTTTGTTAAATTTTTTCAAAAGTATTAAGCAGAAATAATTAAGAAAAGTAAATTTATATTAATTTTACTAAATTTATCATATGTTTAAATTGAATCAAATTTTAACGAATTTTATATAGCAAGTTATCAACCAACTAGTATAACAAATGATTCTCTTTTTTATTTCCCTCCCTCTCCCCATGTCATGAGCAATAGAAATTTTGATGCGCAGATAGCTTTAAAATATTAGAGATTTTATCTATTGCATTCATATAATTTTAGTTGAAAAGTCACTTTAAAAAGCATCATGTTAAAATTTGATAAAAGTTGATTAAAATAACAGAAAGTAAGATATAACTCATAATTCGAAAATATCCAAATCAACAATCGTTTTGAGTTTCAAAAGTTGTTTAAGATTTAAACATAAAAAAATTAATATTGAACATTTTCTTTAAAAACATATTAATGCCAATTTTATCTACAAATTAAATTGTTTCAAAATTTAAATGCATCATATTACTGCAAATCCAAGTTTTGTGCCTTTGTTGCATAAACAAATTGAAAGAAAAATGTAATTAAAAATTAAAGGGGAAAAAATTAAAAAGAAAGTTAAATATAATTTTATGTATAATATAAATTCCATTTAAAAATATTAAATGTTTATGAGAAGAAGAAGTTTCTATTAAGCGTTAAAATATTACATTTAATTCGCAGTGGCTAGAAATTTAAATTTATCAGTGCTCTCAATATTGCTATTAAAGAATTAATTTATTAATATTGTATTATTTTAAAAATTACTTTCTTCTTTTCGAGAAGGAAAACAGGTTTGTGAATAAATATGAACATTGGAATGGAATAAATATGAATATTAGAATATGCACATAAACACGAAACGCTATAACTCAAAAGGAACATTTTTCAAGAAACGAAAAACAATTTATTTGAAAAATGAAATAACAATAATAAAGATAATTCATTAATTATGACGCAATTTTGCTTCTAAAAAATTTCAGTAATACATCTTCACAACAATAAAAGCAATATATAAAAATTGTCATCAATCAAAAAGAAGGTTATAAAATTAAAATGTAATTAAAATATCTGAGATAATATAAAACATTTCAAAGGAAAATGTTATTTCCTGTTACAAAGAGGAAGAGAAAAAATTGCTCAGCAAATTTATGAAAACTATATTATCAATATAGAAACCTCCACGATCAGAAACTACACAAACATTCATCTTGCCGAATAAAAACATCTAATTTTAAAAAAAATCAAACTATGCCAACTTTACAGCGTCTAATTAAAAGATAAAAAAAGAGGTTAAAAAGATATTAAAAAAGGTTTTTATTAATAACAGTCTTTTGTCCCTGAAGATGAATGCATTGATTTGTAAGCAAAACAAGAGATCTAAAAATAAGATATAAAATGTTCCTATCTCCTAGGCTGAATTATTTACTTAAATAAAATCACGAATACTTTAAATTAAAATAAACCTTTAAAAAATATACCTTCCATTAAGATTTTATATGCGAGAATGCGTTGCAGTTAATATTTGAAAACTTTTCCTAAATTGCATGTAGAAATGTTTCTGGAAATTTTAAAGTTCAAAAATTATAAGTTTCTATAATTTTTAGTTGCCATTCCTTAACAATAAAAATTGACAACCAAAATCTTAATTATTTCCTTGCACCTCTTAAACTTAATCCAAATAATTTGTTTTAGAATTTAAAAGAAATTTACTAACTTGCACTTTTATTTAAAACGATGCTTAAAGAAATAGCAAAGAAACGGAGACTTAGAATTATTAAAATACCACTGACTTTTGAGGAACAAACAAAAAGTTATCGAAACATTCCAATGTTTACAAAATACTTAAAGAACAGTTATTATTATTATTATTATTATTATTTTAATTTTTTAAATTCATCTAAGCATTCAATTCCAAAAATTTTCAGGGATTCAAAATCACCAAAACTCATTTTAAAACACTGTTTTCGTCATTACCATCATCGTTTTCTTTTTTTAAAAATATCAATTAGTAAAATCTTCATGGTATAATCAAATTGTGCAATGCGTTCTCATTTGCAAACTTAGCTTAATAAAACAATAAAATATAATAATAAATCAAATAGCTACCAAAGTATATGGAATCGAAATCATAAACAAAGCAGTTTCAAATCAGGAACGGAAATTTTGAGTAATCAGATATGTAGTCATGCATATTTTAAATATGCGGAATTCCAATTACACAACAGAAACGATGCATTAAAAGCCACCTTTCATTTCCTATCTAAGATAGGAAGCATGACAGGAACAGTTTTACATCATACCGTAAATGATTTTGGCAATGCCAGATAATATAATGAATGAATCAATTTTTAATTCTATGTAAAAATTCGATGGATTCCCAATTCAATGGAATTCAATGAATTGGGATAAGTTATAATTTATTTAATAAAACTATATTTTCGTATGCTAACGAGACACAATTATATACAAAATTGCAACAATCTTAAAGGTGGCTTTAATGGTGTATTAAAAAAAATTACCCCTCCCCCCCCAAAAAATTAACATTAAAGATGTATTCTCACAACATTAGGTATTTCATTTGTTTTGATTTTATTATGAGTAACAATATGACGCTGTGTAAAAGATATTAGTACAAAGGGAAGAAGGGAGAGGATGCGGTTTGAAATGAAGGTACCTTTTATACAGCTATAAATGTAAACAAGTAAGCACAGCAATGCTTTATTGTTCGAATCGAAGACCGCTTTGTAAAAATAGTTAACAGATTTCTAGTTTTACGCCGTATGCAACATGGTTTTACAATCAAAGTTTAGTTATAAAATGCATTTCTTTAGTTCAGACACTCCTTCCAAGTTATTTATTTTAATTTTATTCCTAAAACACTAATGGTATAATTATTAAATCTCTTAGATCTATAAAATCTGAATATGAATCAAATTTATTTAAAGAACAAGTTCTTAATCAGCATATAGCCAATATTTCATATTTAGGAAGGATTTTCGCAGTATATCGAATTTTCCCCTCCTTCAAGTTAATTTAGTTTAAGATAGCTCATACACCTTACGTATAGTTAAAGTTCCTATTCAATACTTATTATAGTTAAATTTTTATTATAAAATTATGTTTTTGGAAACAAAGTTTTCAACAGAAATTTGAATGACCATAAAAAATTAAAATTTTTGTTTTTAATTATTATAATGCATTAATATGCATGAATGAAAATAGTTACAATAACTTTAATTTGAGAATAAAAATTACGAAAACTTTGAGTTTGGAAATGACATTCATTAACTTTTGGATATAGATCTAAAAAAATTTTGCAAACTTTAAAAGCGGGCAACAAATTTTGAGAGGAATTTTCCCACAATATACTGGTGCATACCAGCGATTTCCCAAATGACAAAGCAGTGTTTAACAGATGGGAAATTGCTCATCGTAAACATGATAAAGAGCCAATGGCATGCCAGCATCACAAATAGGGAAAGGAAAACCCCCCAAGAGGGGGCCGCTGAAGAATCCCACCCTTCCCGTAAATATATAAAAAAATTTCCTACCACGTGAAGAGGGGGGGGGGAATCAAGATTGCGGCTTTTGTGGCTTCTGATGTCCAAGACTACCTTTTCTTCTTAAAGGTTCATTTTATTGTTGACCTCAGGGAGACTTGTCTATTCTTTGGATGTTGGTTCAAAGCGCAGGTCACGGTCGACTTAGCGAAGAACTGCTTTCGCCGCGCTCCAAGAGTTATCAGCACTTCACAGATTCTGCAAGAAAAGTAATTTACTTAGGAATTAAGAATGTTGATGACGTGTTGATCGATACAATAAAAATATTCAATATGATTAAATTATCATCTATAACTAAAATGATTTTAAGTAATAAATGTAGATCAAATTTATGAGAAAACTTCAGATTCACACTATAGGACTAAAAACTAAATATTATATTTAAAGGATACATATAAACTTGTACGTTGGCAATTTAATTCCATTTCGCCTACTTTAAAATACTGCATTAAAAGTTACCAAAGTTGTCGAGTTACCAAATAGAAATATGTCTCAACTGAGTAAAATATGTCAAAAAAATAAATAAATAATTTCAGGAAGCTAAAAACATTAATCTTAAATGGAATGATCTTATGGAAAAGTTTTTAAAAAATTAAACTAAAAGATTCCTCATTTGGTGAAAGTGTGAAATTAAATGAAAGTATGGTTTGTTGTTATGATTCTTATAGATTCTTCCAGAAACACAAAAAATTCTACATAAGAATGTACATATCATCTTAAAATCACTCCATTAATCGTGTCATTCGAGCATACTTCAGTGTATTGAATAATCATGCACTACTAATAGAGGAAAAGTAATTCTTCCAATAAAGTTCTAATTTTATATATAATTAAATGTAAAATAATAATAGTCTGAAATGCCCCATGGATGGTTAGTTGAATCAATACATCTTAAAAAAAAGTCAGGTAAATAAATAGTATGAAAAAAGACAAAATTAAAATAAGATATTCTATATATTATATTCTATTAGGTTATAGTTAATTTTATATATAAATTTTAAAAAGTATAATTACTCATTTAATAATTACTTTTGCTGCTTTTTAATAGCACAGGATTTTTCTAAACGAGTATTTTCATTTTAATTTAGTAATTAAAACATATTTCCTGAAATTAATTTTATTTCTGAACCATAATTTATTCCTAAAATTAACTTCATGAACCACAATTTTAAAATATTTCAATGCCAAGGGGCCTTTCTTTTACAAGCAGATAAACTTTGCATTAGGAACTTTATAAAAGGGAAGAACTGACTTGATTCCTTTTCAAGAATGTTATACTAGAGTTCAAAGTTCATGAAGAAATTAAATAAAGGTGTTTAACAATGTACTCAGATAAAGACAGATAGACGAATGCCGAGTAAAGCAAACAAGATCTGCCACAACTGAGCAAATATTTCCATGAGAACGAACTATAAACTCCGATAAAGACTAGACAAGAAATTCTAAATGTCTATTGCCAGATGGATTGACAATGCTGTATCGTTAATCTTATCCAAGCTGCGTAGAGAAGCGAGGTAAGATCTGAATCTGCACTTTAGAACTCTCTCTTAGAATGCAGTTATTGCTCTGCATCTGCCATTACCGATGACCGATTAGAACAAATTCTAACAAAGTGAAGAAATTTATTTTATTCCAGCCTTTTGGAAATGAAAAGCGAAGAGGCGAGCCAATACAAAGTGACTCACACATTTTCATGGATGATTAAGACTACTAACAAACAAACAAAAAAAACCTGATTAATACACGAATATCAAACTATCAATCACATAGAAATAACATAATGATAGAAATCAATTAAAAAATACATTTCAATGGCAACGAAGATACAGAAAAATACTTGTTAAAAACCAATTTTTTTAACAACAACAAAAAAAAAAAAAAAAAAAAAAAAAAATCGAAAATTATGCTAACTTAAACAAAATGTTTATCATTAGCGAAAACCGATTAAAACAAAACCTAACAAAGAGATGAATACAGCATGACTCGCATATTTCAATGCATGATTAAAGCTATACTTAAAAAAATAAGAATCCGTTAATTATATGAATGTTAAAGCATCAAATAGAAATAACACTGTAATGATACAAATCAATAAAAAGTAATACCTCAAGGGCAACAAGGATAAAGAAAAACAAAATATTTGTTGAATACCGAATTTTTTTAACTTAAAAAAATCGAAAAGATACGATGCTAATTTAAAGCAAGGTCTTTGCCTATATCGAATACTTAAGACCAATTAAATAGACTGCGCGTCATGATTCTGAGTTCCTTTTCAAATTTTTCATTATTATAAATCGTTTAAATATCGTTTTAAAAAATCCTCTACGCTTAAAAATATTTCAATAAAATTTCCTGAATACACTATTTTAAACTTATTACAAATTATTGTTCCAGAATCCCGAGCCTATCATTTAAAGACAATTTTACCCCGCAAAGAAATGATAAGAAGATTGCTTTTTAGGAATTCTTTATTAGGAATTTTCGAGGCAATTTTGATTTTTTTTAAATCGCACTATTTTACATTAATTCAAAATTTGTGTAATGTTTCTAAATTTTGCTTCGTAAAAAGTATCTCTCTTCTCTCAACTTTAATCACACCACTGCTCGAAATTAAAATCAACCGACGCATGCAAGAAACGCGAACAGTTTCTACACGAGACAAAACACAATGCTTCATTTTTCAATTTCTTTTTCGAATTTCAGATTTTTGACAGAGGGCCGATATTCTCCACCCTTTTTTAAAAAATATTAACAATAAAACATCTTAAATTTTACATTTACATTAAATAATTCATCCACAAAAGTTGATGGTATACAAAACATATTTCGAAGACATTCGAAATTAATTTTTGTTTTAATATAATAGCATTTGAAAGCACTGAAATCTTAATAAGAAATTCATTAACTATTTCAAAAACAAAAATAATCAGGAAGCGGAAATTCAAAACTTATATATCCGAAATTAAAAGAGTATGTTACATATATAATTCATCAGTAAATGAAATAAAATTGAAAAATAAAGTTAAATGCTAGCTGATAAATAATTGAACAAATAAAATAATAAATAATAAAATAAAATTCTATTTCAAAACTGAAATCCCTTTACAAGGTATCACAACCACTTAAAAAATGTAATACCTGCAACGTATCATTTCATTTCACGTTACCTTACGATGTGATGTGTAACATGACCTAGCGAAAAAGAAACACAGTGTTAGAAACGAAACAACCACAATTAGTCAGTGCACTTGACGCGTATCACGTGAGTGTAAATTCAATCTATAACAAATGCAGAAAAATAACAAAGCATTTTCTGACTCATACATGAATACTTTTAAACGCTTTTACTTCATTTCGCATACTTCCTGTTGATAAGAATGGAATTGTGCATTCGATTTTTTCAAAATTTTTCCTCCCTAATTTCAAAGTTCCGAATTTCTGAAATTTAGTACACTTATTAGCTCCCAATGGCAATAAAAAAAATTCAATCAATTTGAAGATCTTAATAAGTTAGTATGTTAATTTATACCCAAAATTGATTTCACTCAGTTAATGCCATCCATAAGCCATTTTGAGGAACATTAATTTTTAGATTTCATAACATCTGTATCCACAACTTCTAAAATTTATTAAAGAATAAAAAGTTTTTAAGAAAATTTAAAAACTATTTTATTAGAAAACTAAAAAAAACTAGGAAAACATAATATTTTTTTATTAAAAACTAAGCAATATTAGAAAGAAATTAAGACGCAATGCACTAGCACATGAGAAAAATTCCTTGACATCGAATTTATAAAAAAATATTATTGATGCGATCCCAATTTATTAAGAATATTCCAATCTACCAAAATATTATGAGAAAAATAAAAATTTCATATATTCATTATAAAAAAATTATAAACATTGTAAATGTGACTGCAATTTCAATTTAAAGTTTTCAGATACAAATTTTATCTTCCTTTTAACACTTATAAAAATTATATTCTAAAGAAGATTATCACATTATTTAGACCATACTTTCTTTAATAAAGTTTCTATAAAATCAATTATACGGAAATCAGTTGAAACACTTAAAGAGCTTACAAGTATTATATATTAGGCACTTTTAATTTCAAATTTTTTTGATCGAAAGGGAGGTGAAAATAAAACGAAATGCCTTTCTTGGTGATGAAGAATGAGATACCTCTGAATGCTGATAGAAAGATAAATTTTAGCCTTTGTGAAAAAACTAAAAGTTACTTAAGGAATTTAAAATGGTTAGCAAAGTGATAAGTGCATTTCTTGTAGCTATACAAACAAAATATAATCATTTTTTAAAACAAAATGAATTGTATAATTACAAGATTTGGAATGAGTTGGCTACTAGCAAAAATATTTTAAGTAATATCTTGCAATTCGATATTGCATAGAAGCAAACAAACAAAAACATATATATTTTTACCACCGTCAAGAAAGGATGAAATCTGCTGTATCCATAATATTCTATTTATCACAGAAAAGAATGTCTTATTTGTGCTATTTATGTAATATTCTAAAAAAATTTACTTTCGTTTGAAAACTTTAGAGATAAACCTGCTAATTTCCAGCCGATTATTGATAGAACATATTATCTGCTTAGAATAAAATATCATTCTGATTAAATTGTTCGCTGAATCATTGAAAAACGATAGGTTTCAGGGTGTGAAACCGCTCCGTCTGTTATGAAAATAACAAATAATTAAAATTTTCGTCATGAAGAAAAGTTGAAGTCTATGTCTTGATAGTTGATTCATGCAACATTGTTAGCTCATTTACATTATATTTATTGTACAAAGTGTTCTCTATGAATTGCCGCAATCGCAAAACATTTTATATACAAATAAATTAAAATGAAATCGTTAATTAACGTACATAAATGATTTTGATGCAAAACTGAAACTTTTTCAGACAATCAGAATTCTTTCAAATAACCACCAAGAAAGTTCATTAATCATGAAAATGCTCTTTGAATGTTGATCCGAGTTAAAGGAACAAAGAAATTCGCTTGAAAATTTTCTCCAAAAACGTTTTCAAATTTAAAATGGGTATTAAATATATTTACTTAAAAAAATAGAATTAATATTAATGTCAGTAACTTTTTATTCTAAAACGCGTTTTAAAGAATTCTTATTGTTAACATTTTAAATCATTCTCTACAAATGAAATAAAAAAATAAAAAAAATTCAGCTCCACGATATAAATTTAATGCTTCCCCCCCCCGTTTTTCTCATTTATTTAAGTAAAGGATACAAATTAGTCATTCACATGATAACCACTTCATATATGACAACTCCATCATATCTGATGCAGAAGTTGTGAATAACTAAATGGCAAATTCAAAAGCAATATATTAAATAATTCAAATGCTTGGATTTTAATCCTTTCCAACAGCATTATCTTTTTAATAAAACAAAAATGACTAGAAGAAAGGCACACTTGAATAACACTGTAGAAAAGATTGAATCAATGAATTTTATTTCACAAAACAAAACGGAATATCAAAAATCTTCGATTTGCTAAGCAAAACATTGAATTAGAAATTTAAAAAAATATTATATTATAGAATAATAAAACAGCATTCAAATTTGTCTTCTCTTTAATAAAACTATTACTATTAAAACTTAACCATATTTTCCTTAAGAACGATTTAGTAAATACATATCAATAAATTAATTTTGTATATCACAACAAAATCGAGCTTTTTTCCTCAGACCTTCAAATTTAGTAAAAATAATTAATTGTGAGTTATCAAGAATGCTAGAAACAATTGTATTATGTTTCACAAGCTTTAAGATATTTCTATGTCTGGGAATTTTCAATTATTTATGAGTATAAGGAATGCTTCCAACATATAAAAAAATAGACAGTCTGGTCTTCTGACATCTTCTACGTAAAAGTTATTTATATAGTCTCTGTCTGAGTGTATCGATATGATCACGACTATTATTCCCTTCCAAAAAATATTTACATCATACAAGGTTTATTCATGAAAGTTACGAGGAGGAATAGAAATAATATGAGCTTCCAGTGATACGAGCATTAGAGATAGTTTGTGATAATAAGTCAATTGCGAAACATTGCCAATAACAAAGAAAAAAACAAACAAAAAACACTGCCCTTATTTCTATGTATTTTACTTTATATGTGAAATGTGAGTTCTATCTTTACATTAAACTAATATTTTCGAAGGCGATAAATTATTATTCTTTTTTCTGTTTTAATTATTCAATAAAGTTGTTATCGAATAATAAATCTTGACATGTTTGGATAGAAAACAGAAATTTAATCATTCTCTCATCAGCTGTACACACTACTGAAAAATTAATTTTTCACAGAGCATTCCATTCCACTTGTAATAATTCTTCTCAAAAAGAGTTTCAATGATAGGAGCTAAGCTAATACAGTAAATGATATATATATAGAAAGGGAAGTGACTTGTTGACAGGAATAAATACTTATAACACAAATGGATGAAGTGAGGTAGAAAGGTTAACGATATTTGTATTTTGTTAAAATTCTTATACTGAACCCATTCAGAACCAAATGCCACGTTATCGTGATTTGTGCACAATATCGTAAACATGTACATTTTAAATGCATGCGGATGGATAATCTAAGACTAAGAATTGCTTAGTAATAAATTACACAATGCATGTTCTGTATGGTGAGCAAGAAAAGGAAAGGTTCAATGTAAACTAGAACAACCCTTGAAAGCAACTATTGACATTCTTATCCGAAACCTGTAAACAGATACAGAGCAATAAACACACGATAAGACAAAATCAGCATTTGAACTTGGGACCTATCAAAATCGCAGCCCTAAGATTACAACAAAGCTGAATTAAAACAAAACAGAAATTGCTCGGGGAAATGCAAACTATGATTTCAATTATATGCAATAGAAAACAAAAGAGAAATGAGCAACGCACTACCAACAGAAAGTTATGGAGAATATCAAAGCGTGAAATCGAATCAACGAATACAGGGATGTTAGGTTAGTATTCCTACTATCAAAAATTATAAACTAAACATTTTTACTTGCAAACTATTTAAAATTGTAAAATAATAGTAATAATAAATATAATCAATTTTTTTCTCTACAAGACTCATATTAAGTTCATTTCCTATCCAATTACTTTGGCTTTTAGAACTACACGTAGTGTTTTGCCACAAAATTTTTCATTTTGTAAGATATCAACATTCCGCTATCTTTTTTTAAAAATCATACACTATTTTAAGTCTAGTTTGAATTCAATTTTATAACTAAATATTCATCGTATTTTTTTCACATTACAATTTATTTTGTAGCGATATCTAATAAATTTTGTGAAAAAAGCAATTTGTCAGAAAGGGCGAATGATAAGTAGAATGAGATTTTCGCAGAGGAATAAGAAAAAAGATAACTTTCTTTCAGTATAAAAATGATACACTATTAATTTACCAAAATAAATTTTTAAAAAAGGTTATTTAATAAGGAATGGAAATTTGTGGACAAGGAACTTTAAAAAAAGTTTCTGAAGAAATAATAATAATGTTTAAGAGTAATTTCCTTTCTCTCGATTCTTCTAATTATATTTCTATTCTATTTTCCCTCCTCTCTTCACTCACTTTCTTTCTTTTCATCACCTAAACGTACAGTTTTTAATACACGACAGAAATCAAAATACAAGAATCTTAACAGTAAATTAATCTTTGTAAATACAATAAAGCCTTATTTGAAACACGGTGTATACAAAGCACAGAAGCAACACATTTTAACAACGACTGAAAAGCGAATTTAAATTCCTACGTAGGCAAATTTATAAAAACTAAAATTACCACCATCCTTTCGTTCTATCATGTTTTTTAAAATATAAAAGTGTACTCATTTATATTTAAAAATAAGCAAAATAATTTAGTATAAAAAAAAGAGCTAAATTACAATTTAATCGCAGTGAAATACTGAAATACGTCATTCCCCACAATTTTCAGGAAAATATATCAGGAAAGATGAAAAATTCCTAAAAACTTTTCATTTTGAAAATATTTACACTATAACAGAAAGATGTGTACAAATGTAAGTTATCGAATGAAAAGGATTAAATAAAAAAAGATAAAAATTTGAAACGAAAAATCGTTATTCATAAATTCAAAATGCATTTGAAAATAAATATCACGAAGAGTCGTCTCGATGTGGTCTGAATGTTAACACTTCCGCTGCCAATTTCTCATACCATTCTAGCTATGTCTTAAGTTTCTAACTGCAACATTACATTTTATGTTTTTAGGGAGAAAAAAAAGAAATTCCATTGTAAGAATCGCCGAACTAAGATAAATTATGTCTAACAAAATTATTTTTAATTTATTCATCTTAATACATGAAAGGTAACTTAAGTACACTGACCTCAAAAAACGAATTCATTTTATCGACACGTTTCACACTAGAAATTCAAGTCGAAATCAACAAATTTCTTAAGAAAAATTGACAGAAGAAATGGTATCAGCACACTGCGAAGCAAAATGGGATTGAGACAAACAATTAATTCTTATTTTATTTTTACTGATTTCTAGACGCAGATTTATTTATCAAAATCAATATTTTTTCCACTCTCTATTCACACTACCGCACCGGAAAACAAAAGTATCAAAATTTCGTTTTTACTTAAGAAAATCCAAAAAAACACTTAAATGAAAAAAATAGGAGGTGATAAAATTCCGGATAAATTATTTTTTTTACACTGGAATTATTTCATATGCAATATTTATCTGCATTTCATCTATAACTGTACATATTATGTTACATGGGAAGAAATATCACCTAACTTATTCTGCTGTTAATCATTACATACGAAAATAAAAAATGTCATTTCAGAGAATGTAACATATACTAAAAGACGTTGCGCCTCAAATGTTCGTAGGAGACTGTCTGCATGTTTAAAAGTGAACAAATTTCATAATTTGCTGCAGAAACATAATTTTTGAAGTCAAGTATAGATTCCTCCATAACGATATTTGACTTTTTTTTTTGTTTTTTGTTTTGTTAAGGGAGTGTTTCATATTTAGATGCGTACGAATTATTATTCTCCGGAGGTCGGCAAGAGTATTTTTAATTTTTATGACACTTTAAAAACATCTGCTAAGTTTCATCTACATTATAATCTTAGATATGTTAAAATCAATTGCTACATAATACATAACAAAATATTTACAATGAAAATTTCTGGGAAAAGACTGATTTTTTTCCACAAAAAAATATTAACGGACATTGAAGCATCAAAATGATAAATTTTGTTTTATGAGCGAAAGAAATAAAATTCAAGACATATTTTTTTATTACTTAAAAGAAATATTTCTTTTAGTGCTAGAATTAAAATCTAACCGATTGAGAGAGAAAAAATTAAACAGCGTATAAAAAGTAGTACTTTTCGTTCACTGATGAAAGTAAATCAGTTTTCTTCCACGCTTCAAGGACAACTTCGTGTTCTTGGTAAATGCTTTTTGATTGTGAAATATTTCGTTATAAAGACACATATGTAGGATATATGCTTGTTAAAAACTTGGAATATTATTTTAAATGTCCATTCATTAATTCTACATATCTATAATTTCCATTATTGTCGAACTTTTTAATGCTATTATTCATCAACTATTTTGCTGTTTCTGATATGAGTAGAAATTTAAAAGCAAATATAATTATAGGAATAATTGTATATAATTACAGAAATAATTATTACATATCGTTATGAGAATAATTATTCCACTGGAAGTCTTTAAAAAGTATTCCATTTAATGACCGAAAATTTATATCGGAACTCTTTTGATTAACAAAATGAATTGAATTAAGCTGACATTTATCAACCAAATATATTAAAGAAAATAATAAAAATCAATAAAAATTTTTAACAAACCGTAATACTTCTACGTGTAATTTATCAAAAACAACAAAATTATACTTAAGAGTTTGATAATAGGTATAAGCATAAAATTTAAAATTCTTTCCAAAGAGGTATAGTAATAGTGCTTTAATGTGCTTAAACAGAATTATTTGGCAAAATCACGATAGTTTATATAATTAAGATTAAATTTTATAAAATGATTGCAAACATTTTATAAAAAAGTCACTTATAAACTGTAATCTTGTTTGTACATAACAATTTAAAAAATATATATACAGTGGTGGCCAAATTGTGGACACTTTTGAAAATTTTAATGTTTTCTAAATTTGTATGCTAATAGAAATTGTAACATTTCTCAAAATGGAATTACTTACATATCATTTTAAAGGGAATTTAATGCTGATTTCAATACCAAAAGAAAAATTCAAATATTAGAGGTAATAATTATTGAGAGGTAATAATTATCGAGATACATTAGATGCTGATGACTATAGTGAGTTAATAGTACTTAGTAAGGTAGCTTTTATTTATTATTACAGCTTCATACTGATGTTTAATTGAGCTGACGACAGTTTTAAGCTCTTCTTCTGCCCGGAAAGAATTATAGACTCAATTAATCCTCTTTTATTTGATGAACGCTTCATATATATAAGAGTATTCAAACGGTCCCATAAGTTCTCAATAATTTTGAGTGTAGGACTGTTTCCTGGTCATGATAACAATTCAATGCTCTTTGTACTAAATCACACTTTTTGCTGTGGGGCAAGGAGCTGAATCCTGCTGAAAAATTAATGATGCATTGTTGGGAAAGAGATCACTTATGGAAGGTGTAAGGTTTGGCTCTAGATTAGTGTCAATGTATTTTCTTGCATTTAATGTCCCATCGATAAAATGAAAGAGACCAATACCATCTGCTTACATGCATGACCAAATCATTACACTAACTAACTTTTTCATAGTTGCCTGAATGTAGTCAGGATGTAGATTTTCGCCTATTCTATGTCTTACCTATTTTCGCCATCGCTACCAAATTACAATATCTTTGTTTCATCACTCAGTATAACTTGTAGCCATTGATCATCGGGCTAATTATTGTGTTCTTTTGCCCACTGTAATATTTTTTTTTTTACACTGCTGTAAATTTTTTTCATTGAATTCTTCCTCTTAGTCTTACATCTAATAATCTTCTCCTGATTGTTCTTGAACTGATATACATGCCAGCATCATTCAGTTCACTTCTGGTGGCCGCTGATGACATTCTTCGATCGTGGAGACATAGACTCTTTATTCTTCTGTCATGAACAGATGTAGTGTACCTTTTTTAGCCATTTCTTGCATTGTTTTTATGGAATTTGTATCCTGGTATCATAAACAAAACTTTTGGACATCATATGTAGCTACTGAACCACCCACCTGTTTTGCAATTTCAACATTGGAACGATCACATTCATGTAACAGTTCTCTTTCTAAGTGTGCAATCTATTCTTTGATTCGATGGCATTGATACATGACTAAATATTAGAAATATTTACAATTCCTACTAAATATTAAAATGCTTAAGAAAATTTCTTACTTGTGATTTAATTACACAAAAAACAGTCTTCCTTCTATAGAAAAAAGAACAATAATGACCTGTTCCAACTTTAAACATGATGTCATCGTCTTCTGGCAGTTATTAATATTTTATTGGTTCTCAGAATAAGAACAGTGATTGGTCAGGAAAGTTAGAAATTACAATCCACTTCATCACTGTGTTTGCTAATCAGATTAAAGTAAGAATAACATTTTTGTATTGAAATTTTTGAAATTGGCTTTTTGTATTGAGATCAGCATTAAATTCTCTTTAAAATGATGTGTAAGAGTTTGCATTTTGTGAAATGTAACATTTTCTATAAGCATACAAAATTAGAAAACATAACGATTTTCAAAAGTGTCCACAATTTTGGCCACCACTGTATATAATAATTCAAAATTAAGTTTCATTCGATTTTTTTTGAGGGGGGATTATAAAATATTTTTACTTATCAAGAGAAAATCTAGCAACACTTTATTTTCTATGAAGTTCATTCATTTCAACATTCAAGTAAATTGAAATGTATTGTTTTAAAATTTTATTTAATCCAATTCTGTCCTTCATTTAAATTTGAAGTAAAAAATTTGAGCAATTTTATAACGAAATAAATCCGTGTAAACTTTGAATAGTTGAAACCATTTCACTTATGTAGAAAATAAATGTAAGATAAAATTTGCATCCAAAAATTAGTACTAAATGCTTTGTCTAAGAATATTTCAATGCCGGAATTTTTTTATTCACTTTATGATTATACACAATATTATATTAATTACAATTGCAACAGATTAATTTTAAGAAATATTTTAAGTCTTTTTGTAAGAAATATTGAATGCATGAGCAAACATCAATAAACTTAAACAAACACAAATAACCTTTTCCTGTTATATAATATGGAACTCATTATGGTTAAATAATAAACATAAATAATTTAGTCAGCACGGTTGCAAAATTATGTAGTTATAATTCTACAAAATAATTATTAGAATATGAAATTTTCATTATCAATAATTCTTACATTCTGCACATGATACAAGCTGACGAATAAAAATTTTAGCTTGCCACAAGGACAGAGACTATATTTTACATTTAAAGTAGCAAATCTTAATAAAATATAATGGCAATAGTAAGCATTTTTTCTTTTTCTTCCAATTTTTTTTTACTTCGATTTTTTTTCCAGCTAAAATTTTTTTTTAAATATATTTTTAGATTACAACAACGTGGAAAAATTATATTTGATTCAAGAAATGCATGATTAGTACCATTTGAATGTCAAATAAAATGCTATCGAAATTTTGAAATTTCTGAATGTGCCTTTAAATGCATCGTTTTAGAGGCAATGCAGAAAACAATGTAACGGAAAAATTACTCATAGCAAAGAACTGAAATTGGTCCATTGCATGACCATGTTTTTCGATATATACCCAAACTTAAATATATTGCCATTAAAAAAAAAAGCAATATTTTCACGATTAAAAATTATTAAAATAATGAAATATCACATTTTTCTGAAGAATGCATATTATCTAGCCTTCGCAATATAATATAAAGGGACACTGCACTGACTGAAGATAATCTTCCAGACCACATTTCAAAAAGTATTCATTGTTTTCTGAAATGGCACTGATATTTCAGCAATTTCAAAATACAGCATCACAAGGGGAAAAAAATTGTTTTTCAGCAATTTCAGTAAGATGGCATTCTATATTTTCATATGATCAAGTAGAAGTTTCCATGTGAAACAGTGTAACTATGAAAGGGTATTTATTTTTATGATTATTCTCTTCGTGCATGAATTAAAGCATTCATTTCTACAAGTGGAACGCAGGTGTTGGATGGAATAAATAGTGAGATAAGAATGACTATGATGGATAAGTAAGTAGCTGATTAACCCAACAACCAAGGTGAGAGAATTTAGTAAATAAGGAGGTCTTCTAAATATTAGTATTATATTTTTTTATCTTTTAAATTTTCTTCACTTACCCTAAAATATTACAAAACCTCAAGTTTCATGCTAACAGATGAATGCTTTACTTGGACCCAAATGAATTCAAGTACTGATAAATGCACGGTATCTTTAAAAAAATAATAATAAGTAAAACCATGAGTATACAATAAAATCTTTGAATATTGAAAGTGGAAAGAGAAAGAAAAGATATAGCGGTTGAGTATATAATTTTTTTTTAATTATTGAAGGTATGATAAAATCGATTTTCATGTATTTTAACAGTAATAATTCATCTTTAGTAGATTCTAATTTTTTTTATATAAAATACCAAACAAACATCAAAAATCACATTCGCAAATTAAATAATTTGAAATCCAGTTTAAAATTTTAAATCATAACTTTGAATAAGAAACTATCTAATACATGCACAGACAATTAAACAATTCAAAACAATAAGTTCTTGTAGAGTTTTAACATTTCTGCAATGGTTTTAAACTTATTTCATTCTCTTCATCAGCAGAACCTTCGAAATCAAGGGCGTCTAAAACGAGACACTTTTAAGAAATGATTTTACAGTAAAATATTGGAAAAGGAGGACACATCCAGAGTGGAGAATAAATACTCGGTATATACTATTCTAAATGGAATATATGTTGAATGAAGACAAGAAGAGTAGAAAATGGCAACATATATAGATGCAATGTCACATTTATGTCACATTTTCAAGAATTTTGAAGTGTATATACCGAATATAATTTTCTGGATATTCCTTAAATATTTTTATTACTTCCGTAATTATCCGGTCTGAAGATTAATTCCCATAAAAATATACTTTTTGTTTACTACATTGACCCCTCATAAAAAAAATTGAACTAACCAAATGTTCTGATCAGTATGGATTAAATCTTCATGTCTGTAAATGCAAACAAGATATCAAATGTGACAGCACTGTTTTGCAAAATTAAAGTGTAGACTCATAGAACGGCATTATACAATAAAACAAATCATTAAAAAAATTCTGAAACATTATTATAAAAAATTTCCAATTTAAAATATTTTATATTTCAGCAAAAACGAACAAAGAAAATGTTCACAAGAAAAGATAAAAAAAATATCGAAAAAATTGCCTCTCAACGAAACAAAGTAAAGAGATTTCTCCAGTTTAAATCAAATTTCATGAACTATGTTTCATATCAAATGCTCTCCTTATTCAACATTTGGTGTCGCGCAAATATTTCAACAGGGGATGCATAGTGTGAGGGCGGAGAAATTTAACCGATTTAGCTTTCTTCAATATATGTTTTCTACTCCACGCCGGAAGAAAGCACCTCGACTAGCCAAGCGCCAAAATGCTCCTGACATTTGTTATTATCTGACAAAGAATCGATTGCGAGATCTTCAGAAGTAGCTGGCTCTCAGATAGACATAGTAACCTGAAGCAGCACAACAATGATTCCTTCTATACTTTTCCCCATAGTTTGAATATTTTCACTTGTCAGTATATTGAAGTCAACTTAGCTCATATCTTCTAACTTCGACCAAACTTTGAAAATAAGAGAAGATAGAAATCAAATGATTTCATGGAACAATGGAAAGTTTTAAGCATATTGTAGTCAAAAGTTATGAAATAAAATTTAATAATCAGTACAAATAATGAAATTATAGTAAGTTATACAACTGTCTAATATCACTGCATGAAAAATAATCATTAAATAATGTAGCGCCATTTTCGGTTGGAAAAGATATAACTACGACATTTAACCATTTTAAAGAAAACTGAAATAATAAATTCTTCTTCATGGTTCAATGCTAACTATGTAGACCTAACAGCATATTAATAATAAAATATCGAAGAAATAACAATTCACTAATATGCACATTTTTTAAAAAAATATTTTTGTAAGACAAACTTTAATTTTCCAAATGATGTGATAGTAATTAATATGATTCATATATAAATTAAACATTAATAACCTGTTTTCAAAACAATTATTTTATATTTAAAGCATATAACACGCACTTATAATAATCAAAAATTAGTAAATGGATTATTTTAACACTGGATCTTATTTTAAAAAATTCTTTTGTCCAAAAAAAAAAAACATTAAATAGTGCTCAGACTAATGAAAAATCGAATAATTGACAAATCAAGTGTTTAATTTTTAATTCGTTCTTGTTTATTCAATAAAATTCGAAGAGCTTATAAAGAGTTAACATTAATTTAATGGCAAGTGCATTAATCAGAAGCTATTCCTTCAACTATATGAAAATAAAATAAATGCAAACGATAGTTAAAGACATTTTAAAAATGAAGTAAAAAATTTCAACTTATGAGTCAATACATTTACCATGTATAAATACCGAAATGGTTGTTTACATCTTAATGTAGTTGTTATTATAATTAACTTAAAATTTTAAAACGAAGAAACTATAAACAAATGCAATCTGATCATTCTATTATTTTTATTTTAAAAAATAATAAAATTATTTTCAACCAAAGTTTTACCTCATACTTTAAATTTCCTCTAACAACTAAACCTAAGTATACTTGATAATATATATTTTATTTGAGAAAAATGTATTATGATCTTTGATAAATATACAAAAAAAATATTGAAAAAAAATGCCACAAGGAACAAATTATATATATGAAATTAGCTGCCACGGTGTTCCGCTAGTATTATATTATAACATGAATATAGTATTTTATTCTTAATTTATCTAATAAGAAACACGGAGTTTGTAAATTAATTAATTTTTACTACTATAATAATATGATTTTTATGAAAAAAAAATCAAAACAAAATTGGGTGAGAAAGCGTTAAATTCAGCTTACAAAGTGCACGTACATTAATGAATATATATATAAATATATCTAACAAGATTAGATGAAACAGTCGTTTAACCACTTTTTAGAGCCAGTATTTTAAAAAAGTTAAATTTAACATACAGAATAGGAAGGAAATATTCTGAGTTTAAGTATTTTTAACAGGAATTTGTTGACACTGCGTTTTGATTTCAAGGGGAAATGAACAGCCTGCACAACTTACAATGAAATCAGAGTTCGAGTGATTAAAAAATTATTTTTAGAAGACGGCTAATTTGAAATTATCATATAATAGCTGGCTCTGTGGACAGTAGGTTCATCGGAATTAATAGTCTCTAAAAATTTCCAATGTTTCATCAGCAAAATATTAAAAAAAAATTATTAAAAAAATGCCTTCTACTGAAATCTATTCAACGTAAAAAAAATAAGCTGAATCTTCATATATTGATTAAAACAATGAAAAAAAGGCAGATGAAATTTTATTCGCAATAATGTCAAAGGTTTGATTTTCATTTCAAAAATAAAATACATTGTAATACGCTCAAAGAATTAATTAAAAAAAGAAAGAAAAAATTATATAGCAAAAAATTGAGCATCATTAAAAAGATACATATATTTTTTTAATTTTAAGATGCTGTAAAAATAATTTTTCTACTGTAACATTTATCTTAGAAAAACGACAAATTTCGTTTAATTTTTTAATTAATTAAAAGTTAAAAAAATATCTCAGAGGTATAAATTCCTCTTTAAAGTATATAAGGTCTCAGTTTGGTAGGTGTAGTTCAAACGACCATTAGAGCTCCTATAAAGCGGTAAACGCTCATACACTCTCATCCTTATTATTAAAAGAGAGGTATGTGTATCTATAATAGTATGTTCTATGTTCTAATAATAAAGATGAATGTGTGCGTGAGCGTGTGTGTATTGAGACTCTATAGGCCAGATTATTTGAAACAAGTCAGTATAAATATCAAACCATTTTAATAGTTCTATCAACTATCAGACTGCATGATTTTTTCCCTTTGTTGAAAGCCAAGAAACAAGATTTCCTTTTTAATGGATGTGCATTAAACAGAAGCATAAGAAATAATAAATTTCTTAATAAGAGAGCAAAATGAAATTCGTTGTTGTGACTTATGACACTTCACAAACCCGCTGACAGTTATCTGTCAGTGATTTAAGCCGAGTGAGCGGCTCTTGTTTTCTAAAGAACGCCAAATAGGGACAAGAGTACTACTTAGCTACTGCATGCATCACATTCGCTTGCACAACCTCTTTCTACAGGAGGGGGGGGGGACATTCACACACATTACAGATAGAACAACCATGCACTAACAGGGACTCGAACTCGGGACGCCAACTCGCGGAGAAGACACGCTATCCTTATACCGGGATGCCGGCAAAAAATAAAACCAATTAAATTATCGCGAAATTAAGAAGATAGATGAACTATGTGCTTATATTGTTAATAGCATCATGATGTATTGAGACGGATTTCCATGAGGAAAGCTCTAACAAAATAAATATAGTATATGCAAGAGAAAATTAAAAAAAAACACAGCTTTGACGTTTGATAATTTGGTGAAATCGTGAGCACGAAGTTACATCTATACGATTTTTTTTAAAAATATAAAATAAAAATATAACCATCTGGTTCGCCGACGGCGCATAGTTTTAAATAAAATGAAAGATCCACTCAATTGCGACTAAAACTGAGTGCCTTCTGAAAATATAAATATTACTATCATACAAAAACACGCGATTTCAGACGACTCTATCTACCGTCTAAAAGACACGCCTCATTGGCATATCTTTTGAGACGGTAGATGTTACGGCCTAACTGCGTTACTAGCCTAAAATTATGAAAATGCTGATAGCTCTAAAATTGTAATACTCGAAATTTTATAATTCGATCAGATTTGATTGCAAATGATAAAATCGGTTTTTTAAAATAAATTTGTTTATTTAAAAGTTATATGGACAAAAATATTTTGAAGAAAATGATTCCATATAAAGTAAAATTTAGACTTCGTAATTTTTTGCAGTATATTTATAAGCCGAATCAAAATAAAATATTATTATTTATGTCATTAAAATCCTTTTGAAAGTAAAACTGAATTTTATGAGGAATCAGAGAAATTTTTATTGAATAATTCTTTAAGCGATATATATATATATATATATATATATATATATATATATATAACATTTTACGGAAGCTGATAAGCTAATAGAAAATTAGGAGAACCTTTCAAGAGACCAAATTTCATAAGATTTAACCATCTTAATTTAACATTCCATTTAACGCTTTAATCAGCATTATTCCCAGTGAACCAGTTGGTCGTCAAAGACAGCTAGTACTTGAAATAAAGATATATGTATGTGTTTATATAGACACTCTACATTACCAAATTACCAGAATGTGCGCCTGTTAAAATTTTAAACAGAATCAGAAAAAAAAAAAAAAAAAAAAAAAAAAAACCCTCGATTTTGCTGTTTTTTCGCAATAATTTCTAAGATATTCTCGGACAAAGTGACTCTTATGCAGTTTTAAAATCCAAAAAAGTATCATTCCAATGATGGTAACCTAGTTGTGGTAAAACTCATTGATCTAGATTTAATTAAATTTAAACATACTTTTTAAGCATATTTCACAACATTTTCATTGTTGCGAATGAAATCGAAATCGTTTTCATTGTTTCATCAAATATTTGATTGCATGGGTTCTTCCATTGTTGAAAGGAAAAGAAGGATTCTGTTTAATATCTATGCAACTTGAAAGTCAAATAAAAAATGATTTTAAAATGCCAGTAAATTTAGATGAAACGGACATAATAGCGCTATGATGTCATGGAACTAGTCTCCATTATTAGAAAAGTTCATAAACACAATGAACAGAACACAAGGCATTTAAAATAATACGATTTTAATGCTTGGAAATTTGACGGAACGATGAACAGGAAGTTATATCTAAACGATTTAATTAAAATAAAATACTGCGCACGATTAACATACATAATTAATTACTACGCTACTATTTCTATGTCGGTATGAATAGTTGACGGAATATCAAATTTTATTCTTAAAATATAAATATAAATATTTCTATCATAAAATTCATAAACTTACATTAATGTAAAGAATGAAATTTTGATTTTGATTCTTCATTTTCTATAATCACAAATGTGAGAATAAATTATCATTCATGAAAAGCCAAACAATTATTGACTATTTATTTCCCAAAGTATATCATGACCAAAATATTCGCACAGCGAATTTTAATTTGAAATTCCACGTTCTCTTTTCCTGTCAGAAATGATATCCTATATAGAAAACTTTTGTTATAATACAGCAGAATGGAATTTAAATTATTCATCAATCACGTTCTTCATTTGGAAATTTATTAATAATCAAAATTCTTTTCATACGGGGGGAATCAGAAATTTCTTCCCCTTTTCTTGCAAAACATAACATTTTTATTTCAACTAAAATATAACATTAACCCTCCACTCAAACTATTCAAACAAATTAGTAAAAAAAAAAAAAAAAAAAAAAAAACTAAATACTAAAACACACAATTTAGAAATACTTCATGTTCAATTCATTTATTCTGCCAGATTAATTAGTTACAATTATTCATTTGCATTCAGATCATAATGCCATTTAGGAACATGCAATAACAATATGAGTGCATCTAATGATATTGGTTGATATGAAAAATGGAACTACGTAGTGAAGGCAAATGGCATTACAGAGCAATAAATATTAATAACACATATAAAAAAAGGTTGAATTATAAACTATGAAGGCATATAAAAATATAACAGACAATGCACCAAAATAATATACTAACAAGAATAAGGAAATCAATATTAGGATCAAATAATCAATGATCCTGATTTTTTTTCAAAAAACAATAAATTGAAACAGTTATAGAAAACAAATTTTAAATAACAATTGAAAATAGTATTTTTATATATAACTATAAAAACCCTTCGAAAAGTGCTTTAATATTTTAATTGGTAAGGAAATTGCCTTAAAATGTTAAATAAAAGAGAAATAACTAGAATTCTAAATAAAAAGAAATTCAATGAGATATTCTCAAAACTGCATTGCAATTCATGCCATAGGAATTCTATTCCTCATACTTAAATCATGTGATTGAAAGATCAGTGAATACTGAATAGCATTCCCATTTGTTACGGTGTTATAATAAGCTTAGACATTTCGTTTAATTATAAAGCTTTGACAGTATCAGCAAAGGATCAAATCAACAAAACAGAGTAAGCAGCGGCAGACTTTAAACTCATTACAAAATTTGAAAAGATTCCTAGAATCAATAAGTAGTTATCAGTAAGCGAAGTTTGGAATGTTGAACTTTGCCGGCAAGATCTTCAAAGCAGCTTCCGTGTGTATTTTTCTCTTCAAGGCAGAAATAAGTGTTAGATTAAAGATCCGCTCAATAGATTACGACGGGGCAGTGAGCTGAGGTATACTTAATATATATACCGCTGTGAGAATAAACAAAATTTCTAATAAACAATTGGACAAGCGTAAGTAGAATATTACAATAAGTATAATATACTATATTCAAGAACGTTTATTTTCTATACTCGTAAAAGTAAAAACTTTTAGATCGTTAACTGAGATATTAAAGAACAACCAATCATTTAAATAGGAACTTACAAAAACTTTTTAAAAATATCTATTCCGCCTATTTTTATTGCTTAACTAAATTATCCGAAGTTAGTATTTCTAACATTGATATAGTTTTCAAATGAATATTGAAAATAGCCTTAAATTAAGGACGCATTACAATACAATGGGAAAAAAACGAACACTATTAAATTTAATAATCTAATTATTAAAAAAGATTTTTAGAGATAAAAAAATAAAAGAAATTCTACTTAATATATTAATAATAATGCTTTAAAAATCTATCGAATTTAAGAGAAGCATTCAGAATGGTGTGTTTATTTATTCATTAAAATATTTTGTCAACACAAATATTAAAATAAAATTTACTATTTCTAAAATATTTAATAAAAAACTTATAGGTATAATTTAATATCGTGAAATAATACACAAACATTAGTTTTTGACTATCAAATTGCATCATTAAATTCAGCTATGGAATTTAGAATTTGAGTGGAAAGTCAACATCATAGCAAACGCTTTTTAAAAAGAAGAAAATCAATTAATTACGCAATATTAAGCGATTAAAATTCAAGTTTCATCAATCGATATGTAGAAATTAACTAAATATACCAAAAATTCTTACAAAAATTATATGAAATTAATTAGAATCATAATTTTCAATTATTACAACAACTATTTTCTAAATTAAGAGATTTTTTAATAGAATTGGTTTCTTTTTTCATTGTTTATAAAAATAATTGTTTTAATTTTTTTGTTCGTAATATGACGGAATTAATTTATTTAAAATAAAAAAATCCGTTATTAAAAATGGCAATCTTTAAAAATATTTGACATTAGTTGACTTAAAAATATTTCAGAAGAAAGTAAGAAAAACTAATTATTTAATTAAGAAATAGTATATTTATTGTGAAAAACTACATTATTATATTCGACACTTAAATAAATAAATAAAAAAAGGTAAGATATATCTATATTACTTTCATTGGCTTATATTTTTTCCGAAATTATTTAAAATTCTGAAATATTAAGAACATTTCACAGAATTAATACATGAAATGACTCTTGCAGAAAATGTGTAACACATCAAATTGGCTGTACATTGAGCTTGGGTTCCTTTCATCTCGTATACGAACGGTCAGAGTTCAAACCTGGCTAGGAATTTTTTTTTTCTTTTTAAATAATTTTTATTCAATTCAAAATTTAGAAATACTCATAATTAATATTTTTTAATTTTTTTCATCCAAAATAAATATTTATTATCAAAATACATAATAATAAAATTAAAATTTTAAAAGAAAAAAATTATATATACAGATGCATTTTTTAAATAAAATAAAATTATTTAAATTTAATTAACTATTTACAGATAGTTTTAATTAACATGCTACTTATTTTTATGCAAGGATAAATGTTTATTCTTTTAATACTACAATTATAATTTAATGCTTAAAGGAAAAATAATTAAAAACTTAACATTAATGGCTACAGATAATTTAACTTGCTTGCATCATTTTCAAACAATAAATTTTCAAATTCTTGGATTTTAATAATAATAAATTATCAATTCTAACTAAACGAAGCTGTATTTATATCAAAAATTGTAGGCAGCAGCTGACATTTGTTAAATATGTAAGCAAAGTTCCCCAACTGCAGTAATCTAAAGAAATAGTAGAGAGCAGGTGTTAATTTATTGAATGCGTAGGCAGATGGTTCAAAACGTATTAAGCGTATACAGAACTCTTATTTAATCGAACATGATCAAGAAATAAATTCTTGCGAAGATAGCGTAAAAATTCAATCAATTGTACACCATCAATTGTCACCACCAATTTTTAATAAGATGATAAGGTATGCATGGTACGCTGCCCAACTTTCTGATGAAACAGAGATATTTTAAAATGCCAATGAAGTTGTTTTCCCATAGATCTCTTAAAGAAACCTTGCTCTTGTGGACAATCATCATTTATCAGTTGTGCAAGATGTCGAAATATATTTTGTTTCCAATGTCTTTACTATAGTTACATTCTGGTTCTTGGATATAATCGAAAGTAAATGTATATAGGATAATTTTTTTTAAATATTGAATAATTTTTTTTATGATGCGAGTATTTATAATTAATAATTATCACTTGTTATATTTATTACCATTTATTTAAATATTAAATTACAATTTATTAAAATAATAAACATTTATCCTTGTAATAAAAATACGTAACATATTAATTAAAACTATCTGTAAATAGTAAATTAAATTTAAATAATTTTTTTCTTTTAAAATTTTAATTTTATTATTATTTATTTTGGATGAAAAAAATTAAAAACATATTAATTAAGAGTATTTGTAAATTTTGAATTGAATAAAAGTTATTAAAAAAAGAAAAAATTATTCTAGCTATGTTCGAACCCTGACCTTCCGTATACGAGAAGGTTACCTAGACAACCATGCATTGGGATCATCGGAACAGGAGTCAAATTATCAGTATATAAGCTTTACCAAAAGTTTGAGGACCATTTTCTCGAAATTGACTGGCCATTGCGTTTTAATATTTTCATGAATGAACATTCTAAATGTATACTATCATTATAGTAAATCTCATCCCGATTTCAGATTTCAACCCCGTACCCTCCCCTTGTCAGAAGCTACTGCACACTCGGCTTAAATCGCTGCCAGTTCCTCGGCGGGCTTGTAAAAGTGCCATAAGTAAAAACAACAACAACCGAAAGAAAGATTTGAATAAATTAATGTGATATAAACTTCAACGTATAATACAGAAGTTAAATAAAATCTACTGGAATAAGCTATACTTAAACAAACGAAATCATTAGCTAATTTTCTAACATAAAAACCAAAAGATTGTCCGTTTCCAATACAATTTGTTTGCTTTCGGTACAATGTTTATTTTTTGAGAACATGTAATGTATTTTATTATTTCTCCCTTTTTATTAATTTTCAAAATTTTGATACAAAGTGAATAATTTTAAATACAGAGTGGAAAATAAAATCTTTTAAAAGCAAATATAAAAACATCAGAGGAAAAGAAAGTGGATGGTCGCAATTGCAACAATTTATTGTTTAAATAACCATAATATCTAATTGCCTCAAAATTAATTTTATTACTGATATCAATTCCCTAATTTACTCACTTAATAGATAATTATGTTTTTATTTAATGCTACACATAATAAGAGTTCAGGTATCGGGAACAAAGGAAAAAGCAATTTTATGTAATATAGTTAGTTGCATATCTATTTGAATTTCTCCAAACGCTTCAGAAAATTCACCCAATAAAATTAAAGTCCTCACGAGATTTTTAGTGTTCAGAACAATGCAAAACAAATAATTTATGACACTTTTGAAAGAAAAAAGCATCCCTTCCCCCAAAAGAACAGGTTATTCAGATTATATTTAAAAAATGGATAATAAAACAAGACTGATTTGCTTTAGGGTTTTCCAAATCATACAAAGTGCTTTTGTTAAAATAAATGCTTATAATCAAATAAATGTTGTTGTTTGGACATTACAAAGACTGGTACTTAAAAGGTCAAGTTAATCTTGGAAGAGAAAAGTATATATTTCGATGAAAAAAGTCGAATAAAATGCTTGATTATTCATATTTTTCTGACAATTTTTTTTTAATTAATAAGATTAAAATTTGTTCTAGAACTTTTGTCATTATTCGAAGAAAAATAAAAAGAAAAACCAAAACACAAGTGGAAGACGTCACATGTTTCATTTCCATGAACTTACAACAATTTGTGTAAATTCCTATCCACCTCAAATGCATGTGGTTTTGTGACTCGATCTTGAACGACAAATTCTTACTAAAGATTAGTGTTAATTAAAAAGATATAATCACGATTATTTCTGTAAATGTAATGGTTGTGACATAACAACTGGGTATATTTTATTACTTTCCTGACCGCTAGTCAACACGTAAAAAAATTTCAAGAGGTACAATGATGAGATGCCGGATTTAATCAAAAAAACACACCAAAAGAAATTATTGAAAGATGTTGAATTTCATTCTAAATTAAAGGGAAAACAAATCTAAAAGTATTAGCAGAAATTTACAGAACATATAGTCGTTTTGCAAGTATATGGCAATGTATAGAAAAAACAAAAAACAAACAAACAAACAAAATACCTACAAAATAATAATGAGCAATAGACATTGAAACAGTATTAAATGGTCTTCACATTTGTGAGGACCATATCGAGTGATTTGCATAAGGAGTAAGATCAAATGTTTTTTAAAAATAATTCGATTAACGAGCGACGTTTTGAAGAGTCACCGTGGTATCACAAGCTGGATTGCCCTGTATCAATATGTGTTGAACGCTTATTTGAAGAGAACACTTATATCTACATGAAAGAAGTTTTGGCCGAATAACGTGGGCGAACGAGACTCTAAGGGGTTTGAGCAAATGCCTGAGGAGCCTTCATCGACGAGATTTTGTTTCAGGCCAAGATTTCGTGGCTAGAGGTGGACAGCAACGACAGCGATGAGCTAATGAGAGAACATAACCAAAACTACAGAAAATTTATGGAGTTGCATCTTTGCCACAGCAAAAAGTTGAAGAAGAGATCTGGTCAGAAAATGATGAAATAATAGATGTAACAGAAGAACACCCTTCCAGTGAAATATATGAGCTGCTGAAAGCACTGGAAATTATTGAATCCTATGTTGAGAAGCAACACTTTGATAAAGCAGGAGCTATGCACATTAAAAATTCATTTAAAGATAAAATGTCGTGTTTAATATTCGCTAAAATTTAAGGCGTAATCAATGTCTTTAGATAATTTTCTCGTGAAAAAAAAAGCATGCATTAATTAATGAATTACATAATAATAAATTTGTCCGAGTATTTTTCTCGAAATGGAACATTTTTTTTTTTTTTCGCATAACGAATAAGATTCGAAAACGAATTATGCTCATTACTTGCGGTTTCACAGTAGTTATATAAAATATAAATAATATTTATTCAAAATTGAAGCAAGAATATGCTTATTTTCTCAACAAATATTATGAATTCTTGTTATTGTGATAAAGATCTAATAGTTCAACTGATGTTAAATTATTTGTACATTTAGAGAGGGAACAATTGAAACTGATAATATGGTTTTCACAGAAGATAGGTCTACGGTACCCGCGAACCATCAATTAATAATTGCAGACAAATTAAACAATTATTAACAAAAATTTATAAAGAATTCCAAATTCACAATTTTTAAATTTGCAATACTCTATCAACGCAATTTTTACTAATGCTTCAATTAGATACAGTATTCCCACCGCACTTATTTTTTTGGTGAAACGTTTTCTTACCATTCCATATACTTTGTGAAATTCACCTTAATTTTTTAATAATATTTTTTTACTAGTGTAAGTAATTACTTCGATTATACCACTTTTTCTCCGGTCTGCCGAAAAAATGTTTAAGGTCAGTAATTTTATTTCTCACTGAGTGGCAGTACTTGAGGGCATCATCTCATTTTCAAAGTTTAGAAAACAATTTATCTTTTTAAGAAGTAAGTCATAGGTTAGCCTCCCCCCCCCCTTCTTTAACTAGAGGCTGGTTGTAGTAATTTAATTGTAAAGGAGTCTAACAGAAAACAGAATTGATGATAGTTTTAAAGTGGAATTAGAATTCAACTAAGCTTTAGGTAAATAAAAAAAATTTAAAAAAAACCTGGATCAATACGAATTATTTAATAAATTTTAAAAAAGACAAAAAATTTACCAGAACATTACAGTTTTCATCAATATATTAAAAAGAAATAATAAATTTCTATTACAAATATGCAGGTCAAAACAGAAATTGTAAAAGTACGAGGAAGCAAAGATAGAAAAACTAGGTAAATTAAAATGATGACCAAATTTGTGCATAGAGTTAGCATATTAAGTGTTGATCAGCATTAAATTTTAAACCTAGTGTCTGTCAAAGGGTTGAACATTAGCCAATCACTACTTCCAGAAGCCTGTACACATGATAGCTAAAAAATGCTATGATTTAAATGGAATGTAATATTCAATCTTGTAACTATAGTAGAGGTTCTGTGCAAAATTTTGGTTTCAATCGGTAGGAAAAGAGACGTCCAAAACACATATTCTGTGTTCTGGTGTGTAACCGCATCCCAACGATTAATCGCCAAAGATCATGCGCTAATAAGGTCTATTGTAGCTATAGTACGTCAACGGCATGCGGTTAATAACAAACAAATATATTTAAGAGCATATGAGAAAGTTTTGGAAAAACCATTCCCGTTGATTAAGCGACATTCATATTTCAAATTATCATAAAAATTTCATCGTGAAAAAAATTAGTCTCTTAATATTCTTGATTTTAAAGAATAAATATATACTATGATTTGCTTATATATCTATATATTTCTAGTTTTAGCACGTAAGGAAGTGAGTGAAAAATAGATTACAAAATTCCATGCTTACAAATACAGTCACTCAAAAAAGTAATGTGACACAATAAAAGCTTACTGGATATTATCATAATATATAATTTAAATATACAAATGAAACAAAAGAAAAAAGAAGTATATTACATTCTGATTAATGTAAATCATAGTAACTCAAAGAAAAAACAAATATTAACGCAATTATGATTTTAATTTAAAGTAAAAGAAATCAAATCAGTAAAATTGCTCAAATAGAATTGGGACACGGACAATAAATTAAGAAAGAAAATACGAAATTTGATAGTTAATATCATGTTGGTCCACCCTTGCACTTTATGATTTCTAAAGTCGATCAGATCAATTTTGAGCAAACTGATCCGTTGATTTTGACCTATTCTTCGATCAGATGTTTCTCTTAACTCCTATTTGTTAAGAAATATTGTGTTATTTGATTTTTTGTTGCAAAAAAAAGGGGGGGGAGGACACCCACACATGTTCAGTTCGATTTTACGTACATTTTAGCAAATGCCAGACTAGCTTTTCGATTTCCTTTGCTGACACTGGACTTTCTCTGAGGTACTTTGCCATGATATTTATGCTTTATTAAAATATTTCTGATAGCTTGAAGATTTACAGATTTCCGGAACTTTCTTTTATGTTTCAGAGTCAATTTTACAGCGCTAGTTCTTAGATTAATGTCAGCTTGCCTTACAATCCACCTGCCTTCACATTTACTAAATGCCCTGATGTTTGCTTATTTATTAACATTATTTGATTTTTTGAACCTCCGAACAATATTAAAAAGGGTAGTCTTGCAGAGTTTCAAGAATAGTTTTATATACAACAAACTGATTTTCAATTTCTCCTATGATTTATTACCAGATTTCGCACATCAGCCGAAATGTCTTCGTTTCTCTTCATTGTTCCACACCCAAACTTTTCTTCTGATACTTTATGAATAAAATTAGTCTAAAATAAGTAGTGGTAAGTTATATTTTATTGATGCGCTGAATAATTCTTAAATTTCACATTTCAAAAGTGTTCCAATACTTTTTTGACATGTGTTTACTTTTAAAAGATATTTAAAAGGTCAGACCAAATTAAAATTCTAAAATAATCAGAAAATTTTCCTTATATTCTTTACACTAAATGTTAAAGTACTTCTAGATTAATTATTTAATATTTTATTCTTAATATATTTTATTCTTAATTATTTTTATTTTAATGTGATTAATATTTTTATAAATAATATTGCATGTTATGCATATCAAGTATACCAATATTTTTTATATATTAGGACTACAGTAACATGCAATAATAAATAAAAGCGTTAAAAAATCCGCAAGAATTTTTCTTTTACATAAGAAGAAAAAATTAGGATGCTTTATATAAAAAAAGGGAAGATTGGGATGAATATTTGTATATAAAACGAGAAAAAGATTTTAAGAACTAATCAAAGATTAATTTACTAAGTAGGGGGGAAAAAAGCAAAGCAAAGCAAAGCATTTTTAGTCAAGCGAAGTAGCACTTTAAGCTTTCTTTCAAATTCTTAGCCTTTGACTGAACATCTTAACATAATGGTTACTGCAAATCAAGTAATGATTTGTATATAGATTCAAGAATATCAGAATAGATGGCAGAAGCGGACGAACACAAATATATTTAATCAATCAAATATATTTAATCAGTAAATTCTATGGACGCTATTAGAATTCAAACGAAACAGAACTATCAATTCAAAAGGGCTGTTACACTGAAACTGGGAAATAATGCATCAACTGATGACATCTTTGCATTTATTAGTTTACGCAGGATATACAAAATTCCAATGGAGTTCACAGCCAAGCCAAGCGCTTTTCCGAAATAAGAGTGTATAAACCATCGTCTAGACGATATTCAGTTCCATCCCCACTCACTTTGTTAAATTCATTTAAATGCCCTCTAGCGCAAGTACTGTAATTGCAACATTTGAAGCTACAAATGCTCCATTGCAATATTAATAACTAGTTCAGAAGCATTAAATAGAAACCTTCATCGAATTGGTGTGATTATACCGGGCAGTGGAAAGCGAGGTTTAAGGGCTAAGAAAGGTTTGATTTATAAATGAACCAACATGTGACCGTTTTTGTAAGATGAACTATTAATCTAAGTGTCTCAATTAGTAAACCGGAGATGTTTTCTTTTTTTCTACCCAGTAAGCTTAAACGAACAGAAACTCTAAATAAGACTATAAACAGTAAAGCACTGTTTTAACGCTACATTCATATTTAAAATTATTGCTTCCGTTTGAAATTCATTTTCGACCAAAATCACATCATTATTTTAACGAATTATCAAAAAGTCTATTCAATTTACACAGTTTAACTTATTTTATTTCACATAAACGATGGTAAAAAGGATAATTAGGAACATTTAAATTGAAGGTTGAAAATAAGTTAAAAGCTGTCGTTGCTTCTATTTTAATTAATATTTAATGTTCACCATTACGAATTTAAAAACCTTTTATTATGAATTTCTCAATTATTCAACATATTGTAGAAATTTAATTACTATACAATCATTATAATATTTTGAAGAGTCATGGTTGCTATAATTTTGATAATAAGCATAACAATTGTAAATAAATAGAATACAGAATACAAATGAATTAATATTC
The DNA here is from genome assembly GCA_026543865.1 of Argiope aurantia. Classification (NCBI taxonomy): domain Eukaryota; kingdom Metazoa; phylum Arthropoda; class Arachnida; order Araneae; family Araneidae; genus Argiope; species Argiope aurantia. The sequence goes on from JAPMOR010007586.1 coordinate 76,851, forward strand.
CTTGCGTCAACTGAAATATTTTTCAAACCTAGTTTATAGAAGAACGATTTCACTTGACTGATGCTTGTATAACGACAAATAAAAATAAAAATTAATTGAAGTTAAGAAAACAATGAAAAAATGACATAAAAATTGGGAAAGTTGAACAAAAATCATATTTACTTTACACGTAGACTAAAACAAAATTTTTATTATTAAATTAATATTTTATCTAAAAAATATTATATGAAATGGGATCAGCTTTTTTCTATGCATAAAAAAATGAAATAAGGAGAAGAAAATCCAAATATAACAATGTAAGCATTCTCCTTACAACTTTTGCACATAACTTTCACGAACTGATCTCTCAATGTAGAGATAAAAATAAGTGTATCAATGTGCTTTATTACCAAATGTTTTCAACACGCAATATAACTAGTATAATAATTCTTAAAAAGTATTCAAAATTACCTTTCATAAAGATAATTCGTCTCAATAGCATTCTGCTAGGAAATGTTAATCTTTCTGCTTTTTTAAATTTCTGAAAAAAAAATCAGTGCCAATTTTATTGTTTAATCATTTTTCCTGTGATGATATGAACTTTTTTTAAATATTACTTCCAATTTCCATTGCGGAAACGTAAATATATATATAAAAAAATGTATTAAATATATTCCAATATCTGGGTAGTTGAATCGCATGCAAAAATATTTTCATTAATCTGAGACATTGAGAAGATGAATAAATAAAATAATGTAAAATGTACAAAATATTTGCATTAAAGGAATACTCACGTTAAAAAAAAAAATGATTTGTTCCATGGAATTGTGAAGAAAGAAGAATACGAATTAGTAAAAATAACTTTTTTCTCCATTGGCCCAAAATTCAGCACAAATATAGAAATTTTGTTTTCGTGTTCAAATTATTTCTAAAATGCTTTTATTTTTTTACGGAGATTTCAGGGAGTTTCAAAAGATTTTAGATCATCGAAATTTCCAATTTGAATTTTTGTGATGGATGCAGCTCGCAACTTCATATTGCAGCATGCGTGCTTTATATTCGAAAATATAATAAATCATCCATTAACAGTGAGATGTATATATATATGTAATATTATTTTATGTGAGGCAGAATTCAGTTTGAAGACAGTGAAGAGACTTTTTACATTTTTAAGTTCTTTATAATCCATCGGGAAAGCATTGTTATTTACAAGCAAAGACACGGACATTGTGCGTCCGCCACAGCGCGTTGCAAAAACAGAAGTGGGGAAGAAGAAAGAAATAAATTATCCCTCGTCTTATATAACCTATGATTTTGATAGGGGAAATATTTCTTCATAGTGCTAATATATTAATAAGATTCTAATAGTGATTTCTGACGCATGTCAATCACATGTAAGGGAAACACAGGGATCTTTTAAGAAAGAATTTGCCTCATCAGCGGTATTTTGCCTCTTCACGCGGAGTGTGGGAAAGTTAGACTTTTTGCTGATTCTGCAATTTAACAAATCTTCTCTTGAATTAATTAAGTAGAGACAGTGGAATTGGATCACGAAATAAGAGAATATTTTAGAATAAAGTTACTATGGGCTAAATTAAGATAAAATCTTGAAAATTAATTAAATTGAAATTAGAGTTAAAATATCATTACATATATATATATTCATTCTAGCTTTTTCTGTCGGAAATGCACCGAAAAAGTATTGGAAACGAATAATTTATTAAACTTATTTTATAAAACAATTTATATAATTTCTTATTTGAATCTGCAAATGCATTTCCGATCCGAATCTGCATTTCCGAAACTTGTTGCCTCAGACATTTAGAAATTATATACAAAAAATTTAACATTCTTGTAGAAACACATTTAATAAATAAAAGATTTCATTTTTTATAGAGTGCAAGCATAATATAATGACTATAAAGCCCCTGAAGTCTTTAGAAGAATAAAAGAAAAGGAAATCTCAAAAATAGTGATATTTTTTTGGGGAAAAAACTGAGATCTTAATTTGGTTAAAAAATTCTTTTATCAGCAATCTGAATTTGTTACAAGAATTTACAACTTGTGTGATTTAAAATATGTTGAAATTTTTTTTGTAGAGTTAATAAACAAATATTGGGTGTAATGATACGTTAATACATAGCACTTATAAAATTCTATTTTACTTTGTCCAAATAGTTCATAGTGTTTATAAATATTGGATCATCTTAAAAACAGGTAATTTTCACATTAAACAGTCACTTCCCGTTATGAGACTTCAACATGAAAAAGAAATATTCAGCATAAATTTCTCTATACGAATAAGTCATTGCCAGATCTCAACAGTGTTCATACCACAATGCACACTCACCAGACTAACTGCATTCCAGACCTATTCAGGACTACAAATTCCCTCAACAGAAAAGGAAATGCAATCACTTCTCTAGCCCTTTCAGGTACTTATCTCGGTTCATTCTTCAAACTCAAGGAGTGTCAGTCAAGAAATAACCCCTTCAAAACCAATTCCTTAGGAGGGTGGAAATACCACACAAGTTATTTCCAAAAGTAGAAAGAATCATTATATATTAGAAATGCCATATCTGCCCCTGTCAAGCCAGCTGCCATCCAGAATGGAGAATACCGAGAAAATCTCACATCAAGAAAGCTGGATTCGCTGAGCATGATTTAAAGTATAAAAATGATATGAAACAATTGTTAATTCACGGACTAACCACAAATTCTACAAAAAGTTACTAACAAAGTAAATGAGTTAGTTCAAAAATTATTCCACTAAGTATAAAGTCACTCCAATATAAAACAAAAATCTGCTTGCTCTTATTTATATATTTTGTTTATATTTTCACCATAATTGTAAAACAAATATCATATAATTTTGTCGACAATAAATAAAAAGAAACCTACGTGCCTTCCTTTAAATAAAAAACAGCATATCATGAATTGGATGCTATACTGGGTACCAATAGCAGAGTACTTTTTGTCGATTACAACAATATATGAAATCTCATTTAGAAATCATCAAGATACTATAATACTAAGCAAATAGGTAATCAAAAGAAGTTCCGATTCGAGAGTTAAAAAATTGCTGTAAAGCGAATTAGAAGCAGACGTTTGTTATGATTTCTTTTAAACAAATAATTTTAAAAAGTATACGATACGAAGAATGAATAATTTAAAATGAATATAAAATTAACATCCGAAACAAATTATGCGTAGGATGCTTTATAAATTCTAAAAAAACATAACTACTTCCTGCATATCAAGCTTAATAAAGTGCATAATAATTCTGAGATATTTTTCTTAGAGATAATAGGTATATGAATATACAGTTGCTTATGTCAACATCAAAAGCAATGTTATTTTCAGTACTTTTTAAGAGGGAAAAAATATTCCATACAACTAACAAAACATGACAAGCAGTTTTTGCACAGTCCCTTCACGATCATTACTCAGAATCTAGGGTCATTTTGAATTTTTTTAAAATGATAGTTGAAAAAAAAATCTTTAGTTACCTTTCATATATCTGAATTAAAAAGACATTCGCGGAACGCAGTAGGCTTCCTATTAATCATTGCTAAGGCTAAAGTGAGGGGGATTTCTGTAGTAATAGAAGAATAGGCAAGCGACCATAGAAAATCGGTGACAAACTCAACAAAAGACCAGGACCCCTCTCATTTATTTGAATGTCAAAGATGTCCTGAAATGAAATCTTTACAAAGAAAGTTAGAAGTATTGGAAAATCAGACGGAAATAAAAGAAAACTAACCTCAAAAGCAACAGAATTCAGCAAAATCTTAGAAAAAAAATCCTATTTAAATTTAGAGTTCTATTTTTATATGCTTATAATTCTTTAGCCTTTGAACATCATTAAAACATGTTCCCCCCCCCACACACACACACTCTAAAATTATATATTTCTATAAAGTATTACTGTATTCAATATTTCCGTAAATAACAATCTTTAATTGGAGGAATAACAAACCTTTTTTTTCTAAAATTGCACTTAAAACGATTATATATATATAAACGTTTTAAGTTCAATATAATCAACTATATGTGTATATATAAGTTGTTGTACACTTTAATAGTTGCATTTTTTGATTTTTTTTTTTATGTTCTGAAAAAAATAGTCGTGGTTGCAACTTAGGAAAAGAAAACATGATATGACTTGAATTATTAATGGATGAAAGAAAAATGTTTTTAATATTATTGAATTTATTTCTGCCAGTAGCTTCTCCATTTGAAATTTCATTCCACTGTCAACAGAGTATTGACTTGTGTTTGTAAGCCTTATGTTATACTTACTAGCACAGAAGGAGTTTATATCTAGAGCCTAATATATATATATATAAGAATTTTGATTTAAGTTGTTACAAAGCGAATTAAACTGAGATCGCTAAACTAACTATATGAAATGTTTCAACATAAAATTCAAAACAAATAGTAAGTATTATAATTTTTGTTCTTAAATTATATTTTACTGGTAAATATTAACTTGTTTGAAAAATTATAGTTAGTCCATAGCTTGGGTATTAATGGTTGGATGATTTATATGCGTGATTGGATGATTTATATCTAAGAAGTGATAAATAATATAAAATCAAATATTAACATCGAAAATTAATACGGCAGTAACAAATGAATTTCATATTATTCAGGGTATTTTGTTTTATTAAATTGGTAGCTTATGGACAAATACTTCCTACGCGAGTGTCTAAACTCTACAACAGAATTCTACTACAAAATATCAATTTAAATCTACTCAAAAAATTTATAAAGTTTCTGCATAGCTCTTTTAAACATGAGAAACCACAGGATGTATTAAAATAATACAAAATGTAAATTAGTCATCGAAATGGATGACAAACATTTTTTTCAAGGTGAAATATGAAGAAAAATTTATCACAAGAAAATAAATATCTGGATTAAAAGTACAAATTTAATTTTGAACTTTTTATGTATCCAGTGTCACAATCCAATGGAGAGATAAAAAGACTACACCATAATTAAAGCAAAATGAAAACAGAGTGACGCTTTGGTGAAAATATATCAAGTTTTTCCCGAACTCTTATCTCACCTTGTAAGCAAAAGGCTCGGTATGTGATGTTTCCAGCCCAATGACGCCCACGAGTTTAATGCCACTAAATATACAATAAATTTAAAAACACCTTCAATGACCTCTCAAACTAACAAAACAATTTTTTTTAAAAATGTATTGTTCAGTTGCAAATATCTTGAATACTCATACAATAACCTTTTTTTATTTACTCTTTAAATGAATCACGAGTATAAGTTAAAAGCAGCTTAATCAAAAGAAAAATGAATTAAGGCGTTCAATTTGTTTCAAAATGTTCATTTCTATAACAGAAAAAAAATGAGCCCATTAGTATTTGTGCAGCATACATTGCACACTGACGTTATACTGATATGTATAATTTTCATTGTTGCAGAAATGACATTTAAAACAATTTGAAAACATAAGTTCGTTTTTTGTTAATTTATCTGCTGATCAATTTACAAGCTGATTGCAAAACATCAATTTTCTTTTTCACAATTGGCCAAAAACTATACTATAACATTAACTGTAGAGATCAATAATATATATGTAGGAGAGAATATAATAAACACCTAAGTTTCTTAAAATCAAATAAAGAAATCTAGATATGTCTCTAATCTCGTAAATATTTGCATTTATGGAAAAATTAATAAAGAATGAAAGCTTACACCACGCATTCGGGAATAAAAAATTACGTATTCAAAATTTTTTTGGGGAAAATTAAAGTTTCTGAAGTATGTATTTATTTATTGATCTTTTATGAAAGTTTGCAATTTTAAATAATATGCTAAAAAAAGTATCACTCAGCGTATAAGTTAGATTAAATTGGATGGATATTATGCATTTACTATGTTATTAGAGCACAAAAAATGTATTAAAAATAAATCTTAAATTTTATTAAGTCTAGCATTTCTTTTTCTTTTTTTGATTATAAAGATGCCAGTATCACATTACAATTTATAAAATTTAAAGCAAATACAGCAAAAATCTATTTCAATCATTTGGCATATTTTTGGAAGAATGATTTGATTTCAACATTCACATGTCTATTCTAAATCTTTGCACACGCTATTCGCACGTTACCTATTTCATACTTTACATTGAATTAAAAGTATTAGATTTTTTTTGCCGAGCTACTATTTAATTCTTAGAATTTAAATGCTGCGATTAGAGCATGCCTCTCCTATTCGTATGTGTTTTACATATTATATGTTGCATTGATATTAGATACAATATGAGGACGAATATAAATAGAAGTAATATAACCATATCTATTCGCTAGAGCTTAGGAAATGTCTATGGCGGGTGAGAACAAACAAGCGCTTCCGATGAATAATTTAAAATATTACAGAAAATTAGAATTTTCAAAATCATTTATAAACTTGGTCGTATCTTATTGAAATTTCATAGCTTCACAGATGAACTTATAGAATGGAATGTTATACTCAAGTCAATTATTCAAAAACTATAGAATTGGTTTTAAATTAGACTTGGTATCTTTTGGAAATTCTGAAAGTGCAATTCATAAAATGGTTGCGAGTGTGCGAAGATGTCTGAGCAATGGTAATATCTAATATATTTTAGGGCAATCATTTATGGGCATTTGATTTCATTTAACATCTTGCAATGCACAATTTCGTGGCTAGTACTAGCCCTTTGGTGACAAATTCAGCATAAATGACAACATACAGATCATAGTGATTCGTGGAACTTCACCCTTAATATTTTTTCATAGCCCTTTCGGCCGACAACGATGCAAGGGGGGGGGAGATTTTAGGTATTTATCACGACAGCCAGAATCATTTTTTTTAAATCAGTGCAGTGTGATTCAAAACCTGTATTAAAGAACTGTATTCTGATACATATTACCCAATCAGAAATACAAATCAAATTATAGTTAGTTTTTGGAGATTACGTATCGGAGCTCAAGTAATCCAGTATCAAGAATTTAGGGTAAGCACCCCACACATCTGAGAAAAAGGCCGGCGCAGATTTGAAAGTTTTAGGCTTCATACACTAGTGAATTTGACAAGGAATTCCGATTATAGTATTTTCTTTAAAAATTGAAATAATATAACAAAGATGGGGAATTCAAACCTGATAACACTAGTAAGGAGTCGATTTTATAAAATATTACAAAAGGAATTCGTTTTTATAATTAAATTGCAAAACTACTTTAATATGAAATATGGGGGATGAAAAGTGGGAATCCTGCCATATGCAAGTGCACGATAATAGTATTTTCTTCTCCGCTATTATGATAATTAACACATTTCAAAATCAATAAAATTATCACAAAACTTTGTTTTAAATTTTGAATTCATATAACAGAAGTTTTCTGTATACTTAGAAAAATAAGAAATAATAACAATAATAATAAGGATTTTTTTTCTCCCATTACCGACTTAAATAAGAATACATGCGATTGCTCGAATAAGGACGTTGATTTTGGAACAATAAGTAATATTTTATTTTTATGTTTTCAGTGAATCTTAATATTCTACTTTGTTGAGAGATTCCCCTTTTATTTATTTTTAATCTCGATATTTGATTGGAGAATACAATTAAATCTGGATTTTTGATCTGACAAGCATTATAGAAATTTATAATCGTTAGAACAGTTTATATTAAATTTCTTTTTAAAAGAAAATGCTTTAAAAATTAGCAAATTAATGTCACAAAAATAAAATGACGTATAAAAAATGGGCTTAAGTGGAACATCTTTTATAAGAATACTGTGTTATAAACAAAATTGGTCAGAGGATGGGAAGTCGATTTTAATCTTCGCGAATAATTTTAGGACCAAATTTTCTTTTATACTTTCTCAATTTTTCGCGCTGATAATGGTGAAATTATTACAATGTAGATTAAGAAATCATATATATATATAAAAAAAACTGAATACTCAAAATAATAATTCTGCAAAAACAAAAAGCTGAGTACTCAAAATAATAATTCTGCGAGGTACGAAAAAAATTAATGACCATCTGAAATCATAAATATAACATTCGCTTATAAGTTTTTTTCTTTTAATTTGACATTTATTTTTATCAACATTTTAAATTTTTTCATTCGAATTTAAATGTAGTATACCATAATTCTCTTTACAAAGGTTGCATAATTTTGACGAAATAAAAAATCTCTACAACTAAAATGGTTAAATTACATAAATTTTTTTTTTAATTTTATCATTTTTTATAAGAAAAATGCTCTACAAATAGTACGGATGATTACTACAGAAGTAGGACATTTTTTACAAATGAAAATATTTAAAATAAAATTTTTAGCATAAGAAGTAAATATAAAACGGCAAGTGACAAATTTCGCACATGCTTTGCCAGTCAATCTGCAATATATAGCACGAAAGAGGAAAAAATTCTTAATGTAAAAAAAACGAACTACCCAGACAGAAGATGGATTCGGAAATACGAATTCTACTATTGAAGCATGCACCAAGAATCAATTTCAAAATATACATTTGATATTTCCTAATCCATTATAGAAAAAAAAAATTCAAATTAATAAAATTTATAATTGCATTGTAACTAAACAGTATGCAAAAGATTAGAATTGTTACAAGAAAATTTAACCACTTTTAATACGATATATAATGAGAAACATAATTAGCTTCGAAATTTAGTTAATGTTTTCCACTAGATAATTAAATCAGATTTATATTTTATTCGTTTTTCGAAGATATAATACGACTTCTATTAATATGAACTAATTCACACACCTATAAATATTTTGAAATATATTATTATACAACAAATCAGAATAAAATGAAATGTAGAAAAAGTTGAAAGAAATACTTTTGAAATCAAATAGAGAAATCTATCTTGTATTAAGGAGGCTTACACGCGATTTCTTCGAATTAATCAATGTAATTATTAATATATCTTAATAAAAATTAGATATATATTTAAGAAGATTTATCACGAATAAATCTCCCCTCCCCCATATCGTGTCAATTTCTTCAATGTAGTATTAAAATTAACTAAGAAAGTTCCTCTTTATTCAAATTTTATTTACTAAAATTTTAAAAATTAAACTATTTTCTCCTTTTACATATCATGAATTTATGCAGAAAAAAAATATTATGCATTTAAAATAATAATAAAAAAATTGCAATCGGAGGTGCAAAAAAAATCGAAATCTTTGAAGTAGAATTATTTCCTGTTCGGAACTTTGAACGATAAAACACACATACTTCAAAAGTTTTACACCTAAGTAAGTAACCGTCCTGATGCAATCGAAATTTTGAAAGATAAAGGTAAAGGAAAGAGCAGGAAAGATTGGGGAGCGAAATATATATGCATATACATGCCATGTCTCATGAAATAGAGGGAGTCGCAATACTCAGAGAAAGTAAGAGGAGTGGGAGGGGATGCGGGGGAGTAAAAAATGCGAGACGTAGTTTTAATTTATGTCTCATTCCTTTAACTTAATGTGTTATTTTCTATTTGTCCCCATTTTTATTTGTCAAGGGCCCTACGACAAACTCTAGATGAGATAAACAATCTTCCAATTTGATTAATAAAAATTATCATCAAATGAGTACATTTTATTAAGCATTATGACAATTAGGTGCCCATTAATAAAAAGTATTAAGATAAAATTTATTTGTAACAGTAACATAAAAATATTATTAAAATATTATATTAAATATAAATACTTTATTATTACTTTTTAGATGAATTTAAATGGTATATTTATATTACCCAGTCAGTACATTACTATTTTCTATATGCCAATAGTTTTGAAATGCACATATTTTACAATAAAAAAACCTTTATTAAAAAAATTATATTTTTTGAAACATTTTGTATTAAAGTAAATTAATTTAAGTAATTTAGAAACATATCAATAATTATATAATCTACATTTCGGTCTTTCTCATCTCCCTTCAAGTTGAAATAAATACTGTGTTGAATTTTTATACCCATTAATTTTGCTATTTTAAAATATTTTCCCAGTTAAACCTGCAGATTATTTAAATTCTGGGTGGAACACATTGTAAAACAGTAATTTTATTTTCAAAGGATAACAAAATAATAAATATCTCAGAAATTCCTATATAATTTAACATTATTGATCTAATAATATTGTTTCAGAATTTTCTAGTTAACTGGATATGACACCAAGCATTATAGATTACACACTAGTAATATAAAAATAATTTATCTGGGGTGAATTTAAAACAGTTACTCATAAAATTTTATAGGATTATCTTGTTTTTATAATTTACTTAAAATAAGTAAAACAATACTTTATAGCAAATTAGTGTAGTGTAGTCTTTAATAGCTTTAAAAAAATATCAAGTAGTAATTAATGAATAGTTATTTCATTTGCCAAATAAAAGTTATTGGATATAAGCATGTTTTTTTAAATATAAATTTCTGTTATTTTAATTGTTACCATTTTTTATAAACTTAATAATAAGAAAAAAATTAGCACTTTTTTTAAAATAATTTTGCATCTCTTGATGGAATGCAAAAATGAGTGCATAATGTCTAAAAATTCTATAGTATATTGATATCAATTTTATAATATATTGATATCAATGCTATAATTCCAAACAGATAAAAAAACTTAGCAACAACTTATAACTTAGTAATTACTATATTCATTAGTAATTACTATTACTAATGAATATAATGAAACAAAGATCGAACTCTTTTAAACTCTTAGATTAAAAATGACAACATTTAAGTGTAGCAATGAGTTTCTTTTAAAAGAGGTACTCATAAATAATGCTGTATGTCTAATTGTTTAGATTCAATTAACATTAGGAAACTGATATCCACTCAATGGTACCATTACTTGATAAATAATGTTACATATTATACAAATAATTTTTTGATTAAGTTTTCCTAGATCTTTAACTTAAATGCTTTAATGTTTGATACCGTTGGTAGCTAACTGCTAATACAAATATATCATCCAGTATAAATAACATATAAAAAGTTCATTTTATGACACAGAATTCAATGATTCATTTCATATCAACTATAGCTTATTTTTTCAAAAGTAAATATCAATATTTGCTATTGTTACTAATTTAAAATATTCCAGCTACTTAATTTAATTCTTTATTTTATAATGAATATCAGTAGTAACCAATTCATAAGAATATGTCTTTCATATATAGTATAAATGAAACTGGCTGGCTATAATAGAAAAACTGAGTTAACAAAAATTCATATTGGATCAAATCTGTTTAGACATATAGAATTTATATAAAATATTATAACTATAATATCTTTAACAAAAACAGAATGTTTAATAAAAGGCAAAACATAAATGAATATTAAAGAATAATACTAAACTATTTCCAATAATTATATACTTTTAGCAAACAAAGTATTACAGAGAACATATTTCAAACACTTCTTTTTAAAAATAGTTCGATACTTTATGCTAGTATTATATATATAGATATTAATTAATAAATTATCTATAACTAAAATTTATTTAAAGTTAAAAGAATAAATTTATTTAAAAAATATATGTTGATGTTTCAAGAAATGTAGATATTTATCATCTTAAAAATACCAAGTTTAAGAATATCTTTGATTAACAAGTTTTTTTGACATTGCATTTTTATACAAATTAAACATTTAATACATTTAAGTAGCATTTTTTTACACAATCGGCAGCAATGCATTATTCTTAAGATTGCTAATTTTCTAGAAGTAAGTCAGCTGATAAACCTTTTTATAAATGCATTTTCTGTATAAAATTTAAAACATTCGAATATCTTATATTGAATGTTTTATGACTTTTTATTTGTTTCTTCCAGAGTAAATTAATAATTTAATATTTATCCGATTATTCGTAATTTTTCTGAAGCTATCATTGAAAATATTACGTTAAGTCAATATTTCAGTTATTAGTCATTCAAAAATAAAATAAGTTGCAATGACAAATTAAAATTATTTAAGACACAATAGAAGGATGTATGTTTATACAGATAGATAATTTTCGATTCCATTAAATGTTTCAAAAAAATCTAACAAAGATGTCATAAAATCATCTAATGAATATTATATCAGATTATATAGAAAAAAACTGAGAACATATTTAATATTACATAGGAGAGTTGCTACAAAAATAAAAGTGAATTATGATATGTAAATAATAGATCCTAGTATGAATATGTCCGGGGTGGAATTCTTTCGGGATGGCCATACGTTCCGCTCGGGAAAGTTAAATTACACTATCTTGTGATTAGTTAAGTATGGGGCCTATATCCGTTTTCATCAGGCCTAGGGCGTTATAAAACCTAGTTCGGGCGGAACCATAGGAAAGAATGGGCGGACCCCCCCCCTCCGCGAATGACCTCGAGTTTCGAACTTTTTTTTCAACAATTTAAATAACAGAGTTACGATGCAATCTCTGAGAGGCCGCAGCAGTGAGCGGCATCGTATTTCCGATGAGAGATCGATACCACAGAGCACGTTTGACATGTAAATAGCAGAAAAGACATAACATTACTCACATTAGCATGAAGCAACGCTTTTCCCAAAATGGCGGCGGCCAGGCATTTTCCTCTAGAGAGACGCCACAATGATCACGCATATAAACAAGTCATCCATACGAGTTCCACACTGGGGTGTCCAAGAGATCAGGTTCGAGTCTAATATGACACCTATGATCTTCTGTCGGATGGACACGATCATAACCCTTTTTTAGTTGGACGGAAGAATAATTCATTTTTAGACACAATTCTTTAAAAGGGCAATTGTATGCCTCGTGACAAGGGAAAGCGAAGACTCGAAATCAGTAATTTGGCACGCGGCCAAGAACCGGATCGGGTGAAATCGCTCACAGGGGCTGGCCGCAGTCGTCCAATCAGAGACGGCGGGAGGATTCTGAAGTGTTCTGTTTTCCCCCTCCTTCTTCCGAATTTTGACCCCCTTTGCACTTGTATTTCGCATGCCGCCCCACAGTCGAGTAGTTGGGATTCGGATGTAGGGAGTTTTGTGTGTGTGTGTATATATGTCCCGTGGATTCCCGTTATGGACTACATAAGGAATACCTTTATTTTTTCCTC
>JAPMOR010007586.1:90338-107202 GCA_026543865.1 Argiope aurantia
TTGTTCCAAAGAATTCGAATCGGAATAGTTTTGCGTAGTTAACTTATAAGAAATATATGTCTTAATGTTAAAAATAATTTTAACATTGCCATGCACATGTTTTCCCCCTTCCTCTGTAAGCTTCTATTTTAACGAGTAAATAAAAGGCAGATAAATAATCTTAAATCTGAAAAAAATTTCTTTATCTTTGTAACCTATGTCAGTGACCTTCGTTTAAGTACGGCAACCTCCCAATTTGATACCGGCATCACTTCGGAAGCCCCTGGCATCATCTCGACTTGCTCTACCGTTGAGAACTACACCAACTCGAACTCGTTTTCACCTCCCTCCCCGTCTTATTTTTTTTAATGTCTCATTGCTCTAAAGTGTCCGCGCTTGCAGCTTTACCCCCACGCTCTTATAACGAAATTTTTTTATTATTATTATTCGCTCTGTTTTATATACAAATGCAATTAAGTTCAGTGGAAGGGGGGGGGGGTGGAATATTCAAATCATTGTTTAGCTTAGGAAATCAAAACAATGTCTCTTTCGCACCTCTTTTCTATGTATCGTCTTTTTCATTTTCACGTGTTACATTTAAACGTAAATATTTTTTAACATAGTTTTTGTATTCGCTTGCGATACATTTTATACTCTACTGTTATGTTTATTTCTGCTTAATAATGCAATTGTTTTGCTTTTGCAGTTTAAGTTTGTTACATTTTTACTATGTTATTTTATAGTTTTGTAATTTTTTTTATTTATTTTGTTCTTTTTCTCCCTTGGAAATTAATGCTAGTTAATGCTTAAAGCGTTAAACACATTTTTTTTTTTTTTGTTTTTCTTCAATCATGTGATTTCTTACTCGTATGTAATGATTTTAAAATATCATTTTGTGTGAAAAGTTTTAATTATAGCAAAGAAATCCGTTTGTTCTTTCTTGGAAAAAATTCAGATTCTATAGTTTACCATTTACATATGAAAAGCTATGTTTTTTTTATGAAAAGCTAATTTTCTTTTACCATTTTAATCAGCATAATTACTGTAATATTAATGAATTCTAGATCTTTGTATAGAAATAGTAGATGATTAAAATTGTCCACAAGTTTTCTAAATTTATTTGTCCTTTTTGGATTGTTTCAAAATAAATATTTATAAAAATTAAGATCTTTTCGTTTCTTTTTTTATAATTAAATCCTTTATCTTTCTTTCTTTCGTATATATTTGTTTAATTTTTTTTAAAATTCCCTACAGTTTATCACTATTTTGAATTTTCACTTTCCCTGTGTGGATATATAATTTTTTGTGAATGTCGCTAAAAAAATTTTTTTAGACTCTTATAAGAAATGGAGCTGCATGTTTATCAAACATGGAAGTGTTACATAATGTATTTTGAACTTACTTTTAAAGGAAGTATGTTGAAAATTTAAAACAAGCACAGCTACATATCTAGATTAATGAATGAATTTATTTTAAATTCACGAGACAGTTCTTTATAATTACAAACTAAACTTTTCTGTATACTTCTCGAAGTAATATAAGAAAAAGGATAATTGACTAAATAAAAAAAAGAGACAAATATATGTATTTCAGTGTATCTTGTCAATCCTAAAACATCTCTTTATGTATGTAAAAGACTGACGATAATATATTTTTAAAATAATCATTTAACGAAGGAGAAGCAACTGAAGTTTTTAGTTATAAGTTGTTACTTTCTTCCTGGAGAAAATAGATCTTAATATGATGCAGGTTATATTTCCTTACTCTGAAAAATATACTATTTTTTCAAACGCTTTATTAGCTTTCATTACGGGAATGTTAGCATGTGACAGTCATTCTAATCGCTAGAAATTGTTGGTTTGTGAGGAAATAATCAAACTATGCCTGCGGGTTATGTATAATTTATTTTTAAATAATTGCCATTTCCTGCATCAGGTTTACGAGAGAAACAGATGGGCAGATTTGAAAGATAATTCAAAAATTAATCTTCAGAACATTTTTTATTTTTTAATGTTTAAGAAGAGCTTTCTTAAAAGATAGAGTGGACTATCGCTATTGACATGCTGGTTCTGTAAATTTTCAATCATGCATTTCCTTATTTGTTGAACGACGCCCTATTGGCTGGGTAAATGGACTGTCACGTTGACTGATAAGTGCTGGCTGGAAATGGCTTTCTAGAACTGATAAATAACCCCTAGAACTGTGTTTCGGCTTATTGCAAACGCACGTGGTATCTCCATTGTATTGATTTTGAATGGAATGCATAGCTCAGAGTTTCACTTTTGCGAAGTACTGTGGAATACCGCGATAATACCGCGATTGACATGCAATGAATGGAACGATGTTAAGTTGTTGCATTTGAACAGACAAATAATTCAATTTTCGTGAGTCATCAAGATTCAGAGAAAACTAAAACTCTTCTAATCTGAAGCATTCAGTTTGTAATATTTGAGCAGTATGTTTTTGTCTGCGCAAACGAAAACAAATCCAGACAAAAAAAGATCGTAGACCAAGTCTCTTATGATCTTAAAAGTAATAGTAATAATAAAGCGATCGATTTTTTTAATGCGCCATTCGTCTTGGAAAAGATTCAATATTGAATTTTTTCTCTTCTTTTTATCAAGATTTTTATTTTGATATTTTATAAGTCGAATAAACTCTGGAATGAATAAATCTCTTCAAAAAATCAGTAGCAACTCTTATGTGGAACTTTTAATAAAAATTGCAGAGGCAGCTGTGGGAAAGAAAGATTATTAACGAACTAAGCTGAGCACCCAAAACAGGTTTTCAAACGGAGCTTCAGAAAATTAGTTCCACATTTCTCAGCTTTAGGATGCTTCTTTCTTCCTAAATGTTAAAAGAACCAACCACCTTGGGTATTGTCAGTAGGGCCGACATACTGACGCTGTTCTCCACTGTGGTGGGACAAAGGGTTCTTTTTTTCTAAAGAGCCCTGTCATCGTTCAGCTGGCATTTCTGTGTGACAGGTACCTTCTAAAAGGAGGGGGAGGGAGGGAGTCGTGCACCCTTTTGCTTAGACCGACCCATTTAGAATGTGCTTCCTTCCCCCCTCCCTTCCAAATTTTCTTGCTTCCCGTATAATTCAAATGCTTTTGAGAGGGATATCAGGAATTTTTGAATTAATGATCGATTCTGTGAGTATTCCGCATGACATTGGAGTGGCATAAATGGCGTTGAAAATAATTCGTAAGATGTGCTGTAATTTCATCTTTGGGTTTATTCATAAATTATGAATGTAGCATGAATTAAAACTTAGTAGCCAGTACTTATTGCTACGTTTAGAATCCAGATGCTGTGACAAATGGAACCGCTTAATATTTTTATTTATTACAAATTTGCTTCGTTGGCAAAGAATCGCTGTTGTCATTATTTATTTATTTTGTTTATACGTGCAAAATATATAACTCATCGTCATCTGTTTTTTTTTTTTTTTTTTTACTTTCCTTTTAGTTTTATTTAAATATTTGCAGATATCGATGAAAAAAATTCTTGTCTGCTACTTCACAAAATATTTAATACTTGTTCCAGATTTATTCGTGAGTTATAGCTTTGTTTCGGTTTTAATAAATATCAATGAATGTTCTTGCTTTGTTATAATTTTTTATATATTTCTTTCAAATAAAATAAAAATTGTATTACTATTTATCATTATTTAGATTAATTAATGTTTTTTTCTTTTCTTCTTGTTATTACAGCATTTGTCACATTGAAAGTATCTTTTAGTTGTAGAAATTTATATTATTCTTTTGTGAGAATGCTAGCCAATATTTTTTTTATTCGTCTATTTCTAATTCTAAAAGGAAATGATAGCTGTTTTTATACCCACTTTTAAGCAATATTTTAAAAGCTATGCATCTTGACGATGCTCATTGAAAATAACCTTTTACCTTTAACTGCCATTCAGCAACGCTGATTAAAAAGCATTTCATAGAAAGTAATTACTTAAAGAAAAAATAGCAAGTAATAATAGACTAATAGTAATATATTAAAGTATCTTCATTCTTTCGTTTATAATTATTTATTTAAAATCAGACTTATATATAAATATTGGAATAAAATTTTGTATTCAAACACAATTATTTGTTATACATTAATTGTACAATACAATGATAGTATAATATTCAGCTTATATGTATATAATATTCTGTATCGAAACGCTTTAAGGGTATTTAATCTTTTTTACTTTCGAATTTTTATAGTTAGCTGGTATTCAGTCAGAAATGATAGTGTTACTTAACTCTTAATTTGGTCTTTCATGACTTACTTGAAATTTAAAAAAATAATAATATTAAAAATTCTCATGAAACCAATTTATTTTTTTACATTTATTATTCATTTTTATATTATAAAACATGATTAACTAAATCAAAATTCCATTTGTGAGCCAAATTCAATATCAGCTCACAGAATAATTGTGTCTGTGAAACAAACGACAGTAGTGGAAATATCTCCCCTGAACTTCCCAAACAGCATAATTTTAATGAATAAATTACGTTTCAATGTCTCAAGTATAATTTTTTTCTTTTTTCCTCTCTCTCCCGCTTTTTACTGAGTTCTTCCCATCTTCCTCTAATTATACTGGGTGGTCTGCACCTAAATTATCAACAAACACAGTTTTTTTTTTTTTTTCCTTTATTATTTCTTTCAGCAGTTTCTTCTCTGGGGTGTCTTTTCTGGCATTTCGTAATATTCCAGCTTTCTAGTTTGATAGAATAAACACAGTATCTTGCTATTTTAATAATTATTGTGCTTGGTCGACGCACAGAATTAAGAAAGTTTTACTTTTCCTCAATTATATTTTGTGATTTAAGCGTTTTCTTTTTTTATAATATACAGCCATTGACAAGTATTTTGAGATTTTTCGAATTACTTAAGATATCATCATGTAAAAGTAGCTGCGTCTGGATCCTGTATTTTAAAAAGACAAGTCTCTTTGATTAAGAAGATAATGTTTTTTTGATTTTGTTTTTAAAAGATGTTGTCTTTTTGATATTTGTATAATTCCACTATTCAAGAAGTTTTACATATTTTTTCAAAAGTGGGAGATCTTTTAATCTGTATTTGAGAATATGTTAGTTTTTTCTTTAAATGTTAATATAGTAAATACGGAAACAGTAGTCGCATGTATATATAGGTCCCTAAGAAGTGAAAAATGTCAAATATAGATATTAATGCAAGATTTAAATTCTATGAATATGGTTACACAAACATGCCCATCATCCTTACGAGATAAAGCTTTTACATAGAATATGTCACAATACTTTTTTAATATAAAGATTATTTACCGATATTTTTCTTTTTCAATTTCTGCAAATGTAGTAACGAACCAGATTAATATGAGGATAGAGTTCATATAATTTCTCATTTAATCTCAAAAAAATCGTCTCATCACAATGACATCAATTGTATTTCGAAGATTGAATCCTGATGTCAGACTGATATGAATTAAAACCGCATTAAATATTTTTGTTACGTATAGAGTTCGAATAATTGCATTTTGTGTTTATAAGTGATGTAACAGAGAATTCTTCAATATTATACTAATTGGAGAACCTGGATGTACCAATTTACTATACTCTTTTCATATTATTGCTTCATGAAATAATTTGATTTAACGTAATTGGTAATGTCCCGAAAATAAGAAAATAAACAAATGTATGTTTATAACATTTTAGTTTATATATTTAATAAGTTTATTAACTAATTGAAAAATGTTATTGACCATTCATGCTTTAAAAAAAATCAAAAATGATTACCAAGATTTTATGGTTGATGACTGTATTTTGACAGTGAATGAAATATGCATGCTGCGTATGTTATCATTAAATACTTTCCTCTAGTTAATATGCCCTTTAAAATCTACTGAAGTTAATAAGTAGATTCAAATTATTGTGCGTAAAGAGAATAATATTCTTCACTTTTTAATGTGTATGTAGTCATGACCTGAGCGCACAGACGATGACGATTATTATTTGTGTATTAGATATGTATTTGTATGTGCAGTGATGCAAACCTTCTATAACAGTTTATTAAAATGAATCTGTTTTTTTAATAATATGATTTTTATTAACAACTGATCGATAATTATTTGAGACATTTCATTTCCCATTATGACTTCTGGTCATTAACTAATTTGACGTGCAAAACGGCAACGTCACTTAACAGTCTCTTCTAACTATCATCACCACCCGAAAATCCTCCACGTCATCGAGTCAAGAAGATACAATTTATTAATAAAGATGACTCTTACGGGGCAGGCAGTGCAAGGCGAGCCCTCCTTGTGGCCGAAGCCAGCAGCCTGTCCTCCATCCCCTCCTCTTGTTTTTCCGAAGCCAGTGATGCAATCGAGTGGTAAAGCCAGGTTGACCGCGTCTTCCGCGTGGGCTCTGATGCTGACTCACCCGCCGCTCCGATCAATTCTGGCCTCTCTGCCGTAGACCACTGAGTCTTCTCTGCGCAGGTTGGATGCCGGACTCAATTTAAATCATTCGGGGTTTTAATGAAGTTAACGAGTTGCGCCTCCGAGAGGGAATTTTGCGCTTTTCTTAAGAAATGACGGACTCGCCGTGACTCATAAGGTCGCTTTGTTTCGGTAATAGGCTGGAGGATTAAGTTATTACGCGGTATTCGGTAAGACTTTGTCATCCGGAGCTGGTCTTCGACTCCAAAATCGTGTTTGTTTTGAAAGGGAGACTCGTGTTTTAATGGATATGTATAGTTGTACACATTTGTGAATGTTAATTTCAGGTAAGCTAATTTTCGATTTTTTAAAAAAATTTTATTTTAAATTTATTTTTTATATTAAAATTTTTGTATGAAATTCAAATAATTGATCGTTAATTTGCCATTTCAGTTTTCATTTTAAGAATTAATTTGAACATTTATGCTGGCTAATATTGATTAGACAATTAATTTATTAGTGATATGAACTTATTTTATTGTAGTTTATTTATGAGTTTTGTGGAAATATCCAGATAAAGCTTTGATAAATTTCATTTATTTTGTATTATTTTATTGCCTAGAGACGTTATTTGCGCATTTATTTCGTCATTGTATTGATAAATGGTTATTAATTTTAAGAATTAATTTTACAAAGCTGTGTCTATGTTTTATCATCTGCGCTTCAGTTTTTAGTTATCGCTTTTATTGCAAATAATTAAGTTAAAAGGATAAATTTTTCAGTCCTTAATTCATTATTGGTATATTATTCAGATGTGGTGAGTAAAATGTAGAGCTTGTATTTAACTTACTTTTTTTAATAATTAAAAACTTTTTTCGTAAAAGTTCGAAATCAAATATAGAATTGACGTAATTTCATTGCATTACCAAGGACGATCGGCTCCCACCAACGTTGTTGACATAATTTCATTAAATTATCTTTTATAATGTCGTGAATATTAAAAATTAAATTTGAGTTTTTCATTCTTATCATGATATATACGTGTTTTATTCTAATGATATATTCTTATGATATATTCTAACATGTTTTCTATGAATCAACAAACATATACATGATTTCATTCCAATTATTTCATTCTTTTTTTTTTTCGCCGTTCTATTTTTTAATAAAAATTCTTATTAATAACTCAAAAGTCAAACATCGTTTTTTTTTTATTATTATTATTACATATCTATAATAATTTTTGAGAACACAAATAAAGAAAATCAATGTTTGCATTCCGATTTTACCCAAAAATGTTCAATCAGTGGCGGATTTCAGACTTGGGGGCAAACTTGGCAGCTGCCTACGACAGCTTCCACAAAATTGAAGAGGAGCAGTAAATATTTCGATTAAAAATGTTATTGGTCTAATCGCGAAATAAGTAATTTAAAAAAACAGAAATTTGATGAATTATAAATATTAGGCTAATATTAATACTTTATCATATGTAATTGGTCAATTTCCAATATGTTTCATTATGTTCTGTTATTACAATATTTATAAAAACAAATTGTCTGCTTAAATAGTAATATAAACTTGAATTCGTCCCAATAGAAAATTATTAGTGAAAAGTACGGAGAGGGGACATTTTCGCGGAGTCTGAAATAAAAAATTATTGTAAATTCTTAAAATGTTGATAAAGTTAAAAGTGTGTCGAAATGTGAATATAAATTCATCAATTTATTAAAAAAGTATCTCGTTCAATAAAAAAATGGTTTATAAATATCACATAATTTGCCTTACCTCGGACCGCATATTAATCACAATCCATGAAGACTTGAATGAATGATGCGAAGAAAATATTACAAAACTAAAATGATAATAATAAGTTTATGTGGTAGCACGTTACACATTAGATGTTTTAACAAATATCATGGTTATTTGGTATTAATCTAAGTCATGACTAACTCATCGAATAAATATTATCTACGTGTTATGTAATATTAGCTTGTTTGTTTGCCGTAGTGTGAAAAAATTGGGATTTATAAAATCTTTTGAATGGATTGAATTATCTGGGAATTACTGACTCAGTTTTAATTGTTCTATCGCTTATTATCTCGCCCTTTGTTTTTAGCGATTTGATAGAATTTATGAAACTGAAACAATCGAAGCAAAGAGTGAACAACTTTCCATATCTTAAAATAACCTAACAGTTGCGAAAACATATCTTGGAAATATGCTATATTGTTTTGCTATCTCATTTGCGATTATTTTCCCTAATAGAAATAGTGAACATATAATGCTGTAGATTTCCCTTCCTTTAAGCTTACCTGTACAAGATGTAAAAAGCTGTTTTTCTCTCCGAAGGTGAAACGGGGAAACCACACGATTTCATCTCCGACGATCAATCCTCAGAATCTAATTTAAAAACAAAGAGGGACGCAACTCTTAAGTATTCCAATCCGTTATCACTCACAGATAGCAAGGCGAGATAGAAGAATCGCCTGATGATCCTTAAAAATATCTGCAGGTTGTTACAAAGGTTGCGTGCGCAATTGGCATAAAGCGCAAGGATTATTGCTATTATAGTTACGATTGTATCAACTCTCGGGTAGCACGATTTGTTCGCATTTAGGTACCCACCCCATCGGGACATTTTTACCCTCATTAAAAATTTATCTCACGCGCGTTGTCTCATTCTTTGCTTAATTCTAATTGCGAAAGCCGGAAATGACGTAACGAGGAAAAGTGTCGAGCCCATTTCAATGCGTAGAAACAGGAAGAGTGACAGATACCTTTTTCTTCTTATTTATGTAGCGTGATACCTTGACTGACCGACGATATTTCTCTGTGTCCGGGCGCAGATGATCATCGACGATAGGGGTAAGAACAATGATTGTTCGTGGTGTACTTATAATAGGCTCCATAACTTGGGCGGCCTACCATTGTTTTCTTCTTTCGAACTGCGCTGAGCTTTGCGATATTAGAGGGGCCAGTTGCCTACTAACCTTACTAACCTCAAAGCTTTTACCAAAATTTCTTCATTTGGTTTGCTTTTGTTTTTGAATAACATTAGTGTACTCACTCCATGTAAAGTGCTCATTAGTTGCAAAAATTAGAGAAAGCGTTATTAAAATCTTGTCATTATATATTCGTCGAATAGAAGGAATGTTGATTCTTTTATGCTTAAAAAATTAATTGCTTGTTTTTACTTCTCTGAATTGTTCTATTGATTTAGAGAAAATTTTCTAAAGTTTTAAAGAAAAATGCAAACGGTGCATTATAGCGATATCACAGCATTGGAAAGCTATAATCTAGAATATAATTTTTTTTTTCTTTTTCGTTTATTCAGAAATATTCTTTGTATTAGTAGAATTGAAGAAATTTCGAAATGCAAAGTGCATTACTTAGTTGCTTTTTAGTTATTATCTCAAATAACTATCCTCTCTTTGTATATAAATGACCGATTGATTTGTTGGAATCCATCATTTTTCTGGATTTTTGAATTTCACCGGGGGATGAACCCCGTATATTTGCGCTTAAAGGGCTAAAGAATTATAGACTCATTTTAGTTTCGAGGCTGGGAGGTTCTAGATTCAAAATCTGATTCCGTCAGAGATCCCTTTTATGTTGATTCTTTTAAACTGATTCACGTTAAAGTTGATTTTAAGAAGCAAACGTCATCCCTCTGTTACAGAGTAGAAAATTGGGAAGGAAATGGTGGCTCAGGTGTCGTTTAACCACGACTCAAAATAAAGAAAGTCCGTCACAAAACAGGCGTAGTATTACTTCAAAATAAAGCGTTAATATTACAAAATTATTTAAATAAAAATGAAGGCGGAGTTTTAAAAAATCCATTTAAAATGTCAGTCATTCTACTCATCTCAATTTTTGAGGTGTATATGTGTTATAAAACTATTTTAAAGTAACGAATAAGGTTATATATTAATGTTTTGTTAGTTATTAATCATATAGGCATTTATTATTATAATTTTTTGGTTAGATTCTTTTAATCGATTAAGTTATGCTTTTATTTAATTCAACAAACTTTTGGCATATTTATTTTCTATTCATGTGCTAAAATTCGATCTGATTTAGGGACAGAATTTAGGTTAGGCGTATTTAAATTTCAATCCAACCCAGGTTAAGTTATGCGCACAAATTCTATACATATACAACCTAAAAAAGTTCAAATATCAAAAAGTTAATATGATACCAAAGTGTGATTAATACCATAACTCTTTTTTAAAGATTATGAATTCTGTTCCTTTTAATCTTTGTTTTATTCATCGAAATGGGACGATAATCTATGGGAAGAAAATATTCGTTGTGCTAATTTTTTCAATTAACGATGATTATATTATATAATGTGCCATTATAAATAAGAATGACTTTTGAGATATATATTTCTCAATCTAGTTTTATTAATGCTTTTTATTTTTCAAGACTTAATCGGTAAATTATGCAAATCCCCCTTTTTAGAAATAGATGTGAATATATAAAAACTAGTTTGTTTGTTTTTTAAATTTCAATACTACATTGTATAATTCCTCTGCTGTGATCATTTTTTGTTACATTTATTTCTTCTAAATATGTTAAAGATCAGAGCTCAAAAAAATAAACGAATAAACTTTTAAGAAAGACAAAAACTTTAAAAAAAAATTTCACCCCTTTATACGTGAAGAAAACTTGTACAAAGTAACAAAATAACCACTTGGACTGCAGTGTTTTAATTATTTTCTGAGGCTGCTAATTACCGTTTACATTTTCCAAACTTTTTTTTTTTTTTTTCCGAATGGTGGTGTTCCCCTGCGTTGGAAAAAGCGGCCTCTTGTTTTTGCCACTGACTACCGTCTGCTCTGTGGGTTCTCTCCTCTTGTTCCGTTACCGGCAAAATCTTTTTTTTTTTTTTTTCACCCTCTCCTCTTTCAACTGGAAGCTCTTGTTTATGTGAAGATAATATTTTCCTTTAAAACTAGAGTTTTAATTTGGAATAAAGTACTTAATTCTTTGTCTTTATTTGAATTGCTAGATGACTAAATAAATGAATTTGGTAGGAGGGGGGGGGGCGTAATGACTAACGCCAACAATCTGTGGAATAATTTTCATGGAATTAAAATTACAAATCTTATTTCTCAACCTTTAGAACCATTTCTGTGAATGAAAATTTTCTTTTACAATTATAGTTCGATGAATTGTGACAATTTTATTTACCTTCTACTGAACTGAATATGTTCAGTGGTAGATTAGGTATGAGAGGATCGCAAGTAGTTTGATTTTAAAACTTTATTTTCCTGGTCGTCAAATAGATAACTTTATAAAAAATACACCTTTTATCGTTGTTCATTACATTTACTTAGTTATTAGAATATTAATAAATTCAAACATTTATGTACAAATGGGATGACGCATAGCTTGGAGTCTAATTAGTTAAATCAAAGCATATACATATCTACAAAGTAATAGGATTTTTAAAAAAATATATTAATTTTTAGCGTGTTAAAAATGCATTGAAATATGAGACTAATGGCTATTTTATTAAAACGGCAACTACAAAATACAAAAAAATTGCCTATGAACATGCTGCTCTTAAAATGATGTAAGAATTGTTAATAAGTTGCATAATTCATAATTAATCTCTATTTGCTATTAGATTATCGAGGGGACTGAGAAATTTTATTTGCCTGCAAATAATAGAGGTATTATAATTCTCATAACTTAATAAAGTGAAATACTTTTGATATATGTATTTTATTTAATTACTCGTTCGTGTAATATATCGAAGTCCTGTAGCTGCATTTACATGTATTTCTAAATCTTGTTAGGATTCCCAAGTAAAGTAATCTCCAATTCCGAAGAAAACATAATCGATCGATCGGTTCCTGGCTCCACCACTAATGCTGACTTGCGTCACAAAGAGGGGGAGGGGGAATTCGAAACCGCACTTGCGCAGATTCGATGACAAAATTTATGTGATATGATCAGAAAGAAAGTAATTTCCCTACTCAAAAAATTGATGAACTTTGCGGAATTAAAAAAAGTATTTCCAATCGCAGCTATCTGTACTTGTTATTAAAAGCATAATATAATATATTTAATCAAAAAAGTTGAATTCGTTTAATATTATATATTTTAAGTAAATAATGCATTTAGAATTTGCTTTGTGTATAGATGAAAATTAAAATAAGTTCTGTTTGTCCGTTTTGAAGAAAAACACGTTTATTTTAGAAGAATTGGCGGCTTTTCAAGCATAAATAATTTCGACTTCTTACCGTTTTTTGATTTGTAACTGCTCGCAGTATCACGCGAACTAATAGAATGGCATTAGCTTTTTTTTTTTTTTTCTATATTTAAAGATCTAACAGATTGTTAGAATATTAATCATACTTAAGTAACCTTGCCTTGTAACCAAAACCTGTCTGGTGTTTGTCTGGCATCGTATTATGCTAGGTTTTATTATCAACATTATTTTACATATAAATAAACTTCTTTATTATTACCTAGCTTCGAGAAAATACTAGTTTCACAATAATTTCAAAATAAAACTCGTGGAATTTTTTGTTGCGACAAAGTTACTTCATTTTTACATCAAATATTATGAAACAGGCTACTCTAATTAAACGTCTTTCAGTAGAATATAACTGTTTATTTCCACATATATATTATTAAATGTGGTTTTTTGAACGCCTAATTATTATATATGTGAACGTTAAAACTCGTCTTGTAAAACGCAAATGAATAAAATGATGGATAGCAGTCAGTCGCGTTTTGCGTTATGGCAAGTAACAACCAATGTTTCATTGATTTTTTTCTCTTTCTTTTTTAATTTTATACTTTCCTATGAGTTCGTTTAGCATTTTGCCTTGCTTAGAGTAGGAAGGAATTTTATTGTATTTTCCTCTTTGGAAAAAATAATAAGATTATCCATTATATTATTCAGACAATAAGAAGCGAAATCCAAAATGAACATGTAACATGTTCTATATACCTTTCAAAACTCAATAGCTTGCAAAGAATTTCAAACCTTTGTACAATAATAAATGCAGTGTATGGTATATTTTAAATATATCTACCCCCTCCCTGTTCTTTCATATTACAGTGTTTAAAGAGAAAATAACAGAAATCGCCTGCAGCCCTTTTTGACATGGAATGGAATAAAAACAATTTTAAAAAAGGGAAAAAAATCTTTTAAATTTTAAGTTAACGGGAAATAATAAATCTATCTACACAAAATCTTCTTTTAACTAGCCTATGCGCAAGATTAAGATAATTTTAAATACGCTACGTATTATTTCCTTTG
The DNA here is from genome assembly GCA_026543865.1 of Argiope aurantia. Taxonomy (NCBI): domain Eukaryota; kingdom Metazoa; phylum Arthropoda; class Arachnida; order Araneae; family Araneidae; genus Argiope; species Argiope aurantia. Next base: position 104,021 of record JAPMOR010007586.1, read on the forward strand.
TGCAACAGTAGACAGATTACATTATATTTTCTGAGAAGTAAATATCTTTCTGAAGAAATACTATTTTCAACGAAACGATCCCATTCAGTTGATAATCATGACTTAATTACAGTGCCGAACTTTTTTTTTTTTTCGTTCGTTCCGCTGTTCATGCATGATGCTTGAATATTCGCGAACCTCATTTCACAAATATAATTACTCTCCAGCTGCAATTGTATTTGATTTGTTTCCTTTTTTTTTTTTTTTTTTTTTTTTTGGGGGGGATGGGTTTTTTAAAAACATAACTTTTATAAAATTTGCAACTAATTGTATTCTTTTTTAATAGAATTTATAAAAAAAATTATATCCTAGAAGAAACTTGATTGAAAAAAAGAAGTGTCCAGATGTTATTGCTCAATTATCTAAAACTTGATAAGTTTTACATTTCTTCATCTATCAACACAGGGTGAGAAGTTTTTGAAATTATGTAAATTTCTTATTATGTCCCTGTTGCAATATTCAACTATCGAATAGTTCTTTTAAAACAGGCTCCTACTGTGATTCAGAAAAATACCCAGCTTATTGAAGATATAGTGTTACATCATTATATGCATTACATGTTTTACTAGCTTCTATGAAATCATTCAAATGAAATGAAATTATTATTTTTTTCTATTTTTTTATATGCAAAATATTTTAATTTAAGATTGCTGAAGGTTTTAATTGATATCGCTTTGTGATAAGCTATCGAATATTTTATTTTGTACCATTATCTCTTCGTTTAGAGTTTCTATTTTCAAATAGCAGCAAAATGCTGTTTGCAGATGTTGAAGATGTGGCAAATTCTAAAAAGCGTTTTGTTAATTTTGTAGTTTCTGTCCGACTTTTTAACCATTCATAGCATTATATTTAGACAAATTTATTATTACGCCTATTTGACGTTATAATTAAGTTATATATGTATATACATATTGTATTAATGTTATATATAACTTTGATAAGACATCGCAAAATTCAGTGCCCCATAGTATTTTTTAATTTTAATTTCTTGTTAAAATTTCAAAATTATTTAACTAATTACGTAAATCACTCTTCTAAACATCTTGTCTCTCTTTTACATATTGATATTGAAATCACCATTATCGCGCACTTAAAGAAGCAATGTGAAGATTGCGTAAACCCAACTTGACAAACGGACCAATCAACTATCTATTTCAGCAGAGGAAAGATTTCACTGCGAATTTTAATGGGACTTTCATCAGATTGCAATATATCGTAATAATTGCATGTATTCTGCAATACCTCGACCAAACGGGTTAGTTTTAGTTACGTTAATTCCGCTTAACCTCGGGGGACGAGGCAGGCCCGCATAAATCAGAGCCGTACTACGCGCTTAAATTTCCAGCTTCTCCGATAGCAGTTATTGGTAGTAAAAAAATATGTCTTGTTTTCCAACTCTACTGGTCCGGAACCATAACCGCAGGCTGCTATAACTAACCGGATTGTGTACTAAATGACGTCACGTGAAACGTGCATCGAATAGCGGAGCCTGTTTTCCCGCAGAAAGCATGCCCAGCATAGGAAATGAACGCATTGCCCTAGCTTGAAATTTTTTCCTCCTGGTATTTGTTTCGCTTGTGCAGAAGTTTATTTCGTGTTGTGATAGGTATATGGTGGATAGGGATCCTTATCCGAGAAACTCTTTTGGGGACACGTTCTTTTCTGTTAGGAGACAATGAAATCATTCATCTTGGAAAAAATTTATCAATTTGAATACAATGAATATTGTTTTTAGCGTTATTAGAATCATATCCGATGGTTTAATTTTGACAGATATTGATTTAATGCCAAGGCCTATTGTACTGCTATTTCATTTTCATCTTTGTTGTTTGGAATTTAGAACTCTTTTTTTCTCTCTCTCTCTCTTTCTGATGTAGAACTTTTCCCAGTGATTCTGGAATGAATTAAAGCAAATGTGCATAAGAACTTCCTTTTTGGAATTAATATCGTAATCGTAAAATAAAAAGTGGAAGTATTAATTCATTCATTCATCAATAAAATAATTCTTCCTCTGAGGTCACACTGTCCACTGAACCTCTTGAACTACTTTTCATCTCTAATGCAATGGAACTGTGCCAACTCTGTGAAGTCTCTACGCCCTCTGATATCGCGATGTATTATCATTTTTTTTAAAAAGAAATTTTTAAAATCTCTTTAAAAAGAAAAGAAGACATGAATTTACCTTATGTTTTTTTTTTAATTCTAATACTTCATTTTAAATCGTTTTCATTAGTATATAAAAATTATTAATTATCCTTTAATTAGAAGATTAACGTTGCCTCTGCTTAATGAAACGTGGAATGAATTTCGAAATCGTATTGCATGAGTATTTTCTTATATTAATTTGATTAACCTTTAACGAAACAAATATCGGTAGTTAAAAAAGCACTTTTTTTTTCATATAACATGTGAACATTTGATTGGTTTTTTTTAATGTCGAAATTACTAAAAATCATCGGTGCTATTTAGAATAGCATCCTTTGAATATGATTTGGTAATAAGTTACAGCAAAAATTATGAAGTACCGCAATTTATTATTTACAAGATCAACGGTCTTCTCTTCCTCAATTATGTATAAATTATATTATTGAATTTCTAGTCATAATATAAAAAACAGCTACCGAGCTTTGTTTATTCATTGTTTGTATTTTTAAAGACAACTTTTTAACTTCTCACTCTGCAAAAATTTTAATCCTAGTGCGATATGGAAGCCACATATTTGAAATCAGAGATTTCTTATATTTATAATGAAAAAAAAAAGTGTTTATAATGTTGAAGTATGCGGTGCCACTTTTTGGCACAGTATTTTATAGCGTTGCAAGCTAATATAAATTGCTTTTATTTAAATAATATTAAGTTTTGATGTACTTAATATTTAAATAATTGTTTTTCTTCAACTTGGAATATCTTAGATTACAATATCTATACAGGTCCATGATTGTGTGTGTGTTTTTTAAGCTTAAAATGTTAATGTCATTTTAATGTATCATTAATGGCTGATTAACAAGCTATTCTTATCTACTATCGAAAAAAATGATTTCTCTCATTAACGTTTGTAATTAATTAAATAAACGACTTTTATTCTTCTCCTTCAGCAATAAGCAATAGAAGGCTGCACCTTGGAATGCATCCTAATCATATAT
>JAPMOR010007586.1:107302-121982 GCA_026543865.1 Argiope aurantia
ATATATATATATATATATATATATATATATATATATATATATATACTTGTAATTTTTTTTGTTGCCTTAATAATTAAAAAAATTATGTTAATTGGAACATTGAAAAATATTAAACCTTTATTTTTGTGTACGTCCGTGGAAAGTTTTTCTTATATGTTTATCCTACGTTTTGGCCATTATCATTCATTTGATGAGATAAAATACACCCAATGCAGCAATTTTAAATTGTGACGTAGATGGCAAACCGCATTTTTTGCTGCACTCTTGAGTTGGGATATATTTTAGTTATTTTGAGACTACGGAAGTGTACTGAAAACAGTTCCCTTTTAAGTTAATTCATTACTGTTTTTGGAAAGTATTGTGGGATTTGTTTTAACTGCGAAAAAAAAAACATTTTGCTGTTATTAACATCATTAGTTATTGATTTTGCTTAAATTAGACGAAGATTAACTCAAAAGGTATAGTTTAAATTCATTTTAATGGAAATTATTTCGAAATTGACGCTGTTTTTTAAAAAGCACTCTCCTAATTGCAAAATGTGTCAGAATTTGATTTCTTATAATATTATAAGCCACTAGAATGAAGTGGACTTGTTGTGTACTTTCAAAATTCGGGTTGTACTTCTGAAATTTTTCCCCTTATCACAATGCCTTTCCACAGGAAAATGTTTTTCATGATACTAGATGTATTTATATGATGAAAAAAATAAATGGTTGAATAGGTTTTAGCTAATGGTAAATACAAAGAAATTCGTTTATCTAACGATAATCAGAAATTATTTGTGGAAATATGTCAAACAATGATGTTATCTTTCTTGCTTATAAAAAAACTGACGGAAACGTTTTTTTACCTTATCCATATCTGATGCCTATAATTCAAAAAATCCAAATCTCAGCTCTCATATCAAATTTGTCAACGTATTTTAATCTAAAAGAAATCTAATATTCCAAATGTCGTGAACTTAAGTCAATTGAAACTTCACACCTTCTTCCATATACGTTGATATTTAATTGTCATGAAGAATTAAAACATTTCAGGAAAAAATGATAAATAAATATATTTGTTTTATTTTGCATTAAATCCATTTCACTTTGTCCTTTTTATTGCACGAACATTTTGTTTCTTTTTATGGTGTTCGTGCAATAAGACAAAGAGTTACAACTGCAACTCCGTACTTTTATTTACTACTGAAACATTGTTATTCATAACTTAAATGAAATCTTAAAAGACATTTGAAAAATGTAACCACAACCCGCAAAAAAATATATCTTACTTGAAATGATCTTATTATATATATATATATTGCTAGCAAATATTAATGATACAGTGTAATTGTAAATTCAGAGCGAAAGCAAATTTCTGACGGAAAATGTGACTCAAAAAAAATTACTTACAATATAATTCAGGTCACAGAATTATCTGTTTCTGCTGTAGAAAATTTCGGGTGCTGGACGTAATCAAATCGTGTTATGGGATGAAACATGGAGAGAATTTCGTCAACGGTCTATCGTGCCTAATACCACCTAAGTACTTTGAAATTGAGTCTTAGAGAAAATAAATAGAGCACAAAGTGATTAACTGTATTTTAACGTTATGATTTCCTTCCCCCGGCAATTTCAGGAGATCAGCGTCCGTGTCCTGCGTTGGCGAAGATACGAATCGTTCGAAGTATCTCTTGAATTTAAAATTCTGGCACTAACTCATAGAACTGATTTAAGAGCTCGAAGTGATGGTATCTGTTTTATGTAATATCGAGCAGCAAATACACGATAAATTTAAAGTTGTAAATAAAGTTCTGGATTTGCAATTGTAAATCTACGAGCTATTTTTCTAAAATTGAAACTTCAGATCTTTGCAACTTGCTTTGAATGAATAGATTATATCTAACATTTAATCATTTAAAAATATTGTTCATGCATTAGAGATTGAATGTTCCGAAATATGTTTGATAAAGTGACATTTGTGAACAATTGAATTTTCATTTGAATGCATTTTCACGAGTAAAATATTTAACTTAATGTCTTTTTTTAATACAATCATTGTTTTTTCTATTAATGTATCTTTGAAGCTTCGAATTTATTTTTAGTAATCTTTCTCTTCTTATCTGGCTGGTTATAAATCTAATTACTTCTTAGTTTCAAAATACTGTACGATAAATCTCTCACAACTAACACATAATTAATATTTATTATCAAAATAAGCACATCTATAAAAATATAAATCGAAGCACTCGAAATTCAAGCATTTTAAAGTTTTAAAAATTTAAAATGGATCAGAAGCCGGGAAACATTGTCTATATAAATGGGTCCCAGTAACTTTTACAGTATATTACATATTTCACAATACTTCTCACATAATATTTGTAGTCACTGAAAGGCATATTATTTAAGTTATATATTTTCACATCAATAAATAATGATAAATAATCTTCATTTAATAATATGTAATACAGTTTTTAATAATTTGTAGAGTAATTTTTTTTTTTTTTTACCGATATACGAAATTTCATGTGTGTTTCTTTGATTTTCAAAATTATTTATTGAATTGTGGTTAATATTTTGAACGCCACAAACTTGACATAGATGTATGACCTCAATGTTACTCAAGTATCAAATGTTACTGCTGAGTTAAAATTACTTTATTTCTTCCATATTAAAACTAAATGGAAAATTAAAACATTCTAAAGAAAAATCTATTGTTTATTGAAAAAGACTTATATTTAAATACAATCGATTTCCGGAAAGCAAGTGAGAAATCTGAAAGTAGTGCAACTAATATCCAATGCCGTTCGTGGAATTCATTCAGAAATTATATAGTTAGAGCAGAAATGTATAAAAATACTTATTTTATGGTTTCAAATATATGTCTGAATGGATTTTCTGAAGCATGATTTTATTTTGTTTTATACTACAAATCGAGATGTATGTATTTGCTTCTGACGTCTTTCCATAAGAATTTTCTTATGGTATTCAAAATTATTTTACATATTGAAAAATCATAACAATTTTTTTAAAAAAACTTAATGTAAGTATATAAATCTTTCAAAAATGTATTCTCAAAATTCATTTTTTGTTTTAAAATTTTTTTTATTTTTTAAAAATATTGTTATGAAATCTTCCCCATTAATAATGAGTCACGATAAATTTCTTTAAAACATAATACAGGAAAGTTTCCTTGCTTTTCATTCCATGATGCATTTGAAAATGAAATTAGTGAATATAATAATTTTTTTACTACGAATTAGTATTAATTTTGAACCGTTTTAGATTTTAATTGTAAATAATTTAGCATTCATTAGGATCGTATTCATGCATATAATATGTAATCAAATAAATTGAAATATTCCTTGTAAATGTACTTTGAAATTTTTTCTCAAGCAAATAGTTAAAATTCATATTATTACCAATAGAATTTTCTCAAATGATGAAATTAATTTTTGATTTGGTCGTTAAAAATGTAATATAATTTTATTTTCAAAGTACATATAAATTAAATGATTGTTCCCTAAAATTAATAAAAGAAAATTAATGAAAGCAACTAACTTGGTTAAATTCCTATCTAAAATATTTGAAAAATTTACTTACGGATTTAAATATGCAAAAGTGTAGTTAATTTTTGATTTTTGTGTCTCATGCAAATTAGAATATCTATGTGAAACACTTCTTTTATTTAAGTGCAAGAAAACCACAGCGCATCGCATTCGTCTTTTACCCAATTCCACCATCACAATGTTGCTCTGTGCGATCCTCCAACAAACCTCCTAACTTGATCTTCGCAGGGAGTCATTCTTGCCCACTTTTCCTCAACACTGTTGCTTTGCTTAAATTTAATTTAATCGCGGTAAGATGCAATTAGCTAATTTGTGAGAACTACACGAAAAGCGCAGCAGTTCTTCCTCTCGATGGTGAAGCGAGAGAAAGAAACGCTTTCCGCCTCTCCTTTTCTCTCTCCCTTCTCCCTGCCCTCGGCGGAAGCGACGTCACTACCGGTGCGAGTGGACAACGCGGATCATGTGACTCAGGTAGTTTTGGGGAGGAAAAAGGGGGTAAAATTTTCGACGGGACATCCTCGGCTGCGTTTGGTTTTTAATAATTTCTTCTTTTGACTTGTGAAAGAGAAAAATCATTTGATATGCAATTTTTTTTTTCTCTTCCTTTTTCGAAAATTTATAAAGTCCGCTTATAAACATATTTTCGACATTTTTTTTTAGTTGGATTCGTTTTATTTATCGGTTATTTAATATTTTTATCTTTTCGTAATACATTTCCTACTAAATTTGTTGAAAAACAACTTATCACGTAAATCTAAACCGTACGAAACAGCAATTTTAATTGCGTTCCTCTCCCGTTCGTTCGTTGAATTATCTTTTATTATTATGAGCATCATCAGGTCACAAATAAAAAAATCTCAGCTCTAAATCTAGTGTTTGTTATTTGCATTAAAATTTTTTATAAATATTTATGAAAAAAATATTACGAAAACGAGACATTATTGCAAAATCATATTTTGTCTGAACAAAGTTGGCATCAAAATTATGTTCTCTTAATTTGATTGTCGTTAAAATTTCGTCTTTTTCTTGCGAAGTAAAATTTTAAACTATTAATTTTAGGATTTTCGATAAATCTTAAATATGCACAGTAATTTTTTTTTTTTTGGAGAAACATTCAATGCATTGATGAAAAAATGCCTTAAGCCATGATTACATTTGCCTATGATCACTGTGTTTATTTAGCTTTTGCTATTATATTGACTTACTCAATGTGCGAAGATATTAGTTTATTATCAGCATAGTTGTGTAGCCGTATTTCTATATCTAGTTATTTATGTGAGAATTGAACTACTTTTTTAAACTCTTGCATCGCAAGCATCTTTGAGCTTTCAATGTTGTAGTACTATATAGTAAAGTTCTGTATCTCTTCAACTTTTATACTGTTAATCAGTTCTTAAAAAGGTATTTTAATCGTATTTTGCAACAATATATTTCATTGTTGAAGTGAAACTCAAATTGTTTTCATTCCTGCTTCTTATATTTTATCTTGTCTTTTCCCATTGTTGATAGATATTCAAGTTATGAAGACTCGACCTATTTTTCGGTAGTGAATAGGTTTAAACTCAAAGTCTACTGTTAATAAAATTTTTGAAATTTTTTGGTACTTAGTTTTAGGATTTAACTTAAGATGTAAGTAATGATGGTTTTTATTTTAATTAGTCAGTTAGTCACTGTTGATTTTTTCTGTAATAAAATTGGATGTATAAAAATATATATCACCATACTTTAAACTTGAAATTTAACTTTCTTATTGTAGTGCACAGAACAATTTTTATTATCATTCGGAGAATTTTTTATTGCTCTGAGATATGATATATACGCATATGTATATTGTAAAATGTATTACATAGTATAAAACCTTACTGTTCATTTCAAATGACATTAAATTATGAAGGCAAATGTCGCAATGAGCATAAGTGTGACTTTTAAAATCGAAGAATTTCAAGTCTATGAAAATTTAGAGTTCGAAATTACTTTACTGAACAAAACATTAAAAGTAAATTATACGTATAAAAGATTTAATCGAAGTTTTTTCGCACATGGTAATCCCGGCGTACTACCTGGTCCCCAATATTTATTTAAAGCACTATTTTGATTTTTTTGTAATTAATAGTTCTGTTTGTGCGTATAAACCTTGCATTTACATTCCTTTTTAGTTGATGATCGACTGCTTTTACAGTTTTCCAAAAGATGTTTTCAAATTTTTCTTAATGTAGTTTTGTGCATTCACCACTGAGAATGCTTTGTGTTTTCTCATTATTTTTTTATACTAAAATGTATTATTCTTTCTTAATTTACTTTTTAAAATACGGATTTTGAACAGATAACGAGCTTAATTCATTGTATATATTGGAAGAATCATTTTTATTTCAAATGCTCGAGACTGATACGATCATATCTGTAATTTCAAAAAGTTTATAGATATATATTATTTAAATTGGAATATTCATTTTTATATTTATTTGAAAATTTTCCCTTTTTACAAACAATAAAATTATTAAATGATATTTTATTTGATTTCTGTTTGTTTCTATTTTAAATTTCTTTAATGGCGTCGCAGAAAAAAAATATAAAAGATGTCTGCAAATTCAATAACGCTTACTTTTATATCTTTTTTTCCAAGAACATTTCGTGCCAATGAAAATTTAAATGAAAAACGATGCGATGTAATTTTTTTTTTCATCCTGTAATGTTGTATTTCATTTGTTGTTACTAAAACGAACAAAGAAACGCTACGTGACTTGTACGTCACACTAAACACTTGTTTCCTTTTTAAGTTGTGCTTCGACAGATGAAGCTAATAGATGTTATGCCTCCTTATTCGCTGAAAATAAATTCACTTTTTCTTTTAAATAAATCGTGTTGCAAAGAAACCTCATTAAAAATTGTTTAATATCTCTATGTTACTTTTTCTCGAGTCATTATTAGTATATTGAACAAAGGATTAATACGAAATAGGACTGTGATGGAAGTTGAGATCGATCTGTAGATAAAGGTCATCTAATGACATGATAATCGTCTTCCGCCTGATCGTTTGTTTTAACGATTCTATTTCCTTACTTTGAAATATGGATTTTTTTTTCTCCTTTACTGCTCATAAATATCGTTATTTTGTTTGAATTTCAGAGTCCTGTTGGTTTGCTGCGTAATATATTTATTATGTTAAAGAAATATATGTTGTTGAATCATTTCTAATACACATTGCATTTTTTTTACAAATTTTTGGTTGCTATTATTTTATGATCATTTTAATATTTTTCTTAATACTATTTCAACAATATTAATGGTATTATGAACTTCTGTTGTCAAACCAATATTGAGTTGGATGCAAAAATGAAAAAATATCCACATATTAAATTGTTGACCCCTGTGATTATTTTTTCATAATTTAAAAAATAACTTTAAAGTGCGTTTCGTTTTATTTATATATTAAATATTCTTTTCATTATTAATAAATTCAAGCAATTTTTTAAGTAATTCTATCATTATCTATTGTTGTTTAATTTTATTGTGCTAGAAGAAGAAAATGTTATATCTAGTTAAATAATAAATTTACAGGAGGTATCTATTTTTAGTGATAATATTTTCAGAAGAAAAATTCTGTTATTGTACATTGCATGAAATTATGCAATATGTGCCGCATTGACGATTCGTTTTACTTTTTAATTTCATCCAAAAACTTGTACTTAATGCTGTGCACCTATTATTACGTCCTATTTGCATATTCTTTCGACATCGTTCTGTAGAATAAAGTGCTAACCATTTTTAACATCTAATAAAACTGGGCGTATGTATTTCACTGTGTCTGGAACTTACGTATTCCATGCAGTGTGTTTCCTCGTTGGTTTTTCCGATGTGATTTACGCAATGAAAACAATGTTTGATTATATTCTTCGTAAAGATGTGAAAGGAGAAAGATTTTTCATCGTTATTTTATTTTGGATCTTAACATAAGTGAATAAAGGAAGTAAAAGACTATTTCTAACGATTTGCATTAGCAATGCTTTTGGCTGCAGTCTTATACATAGAGTGCGAAATCTATGCTATCGAATTTATTTCACTCACTTATTTCAGCCTATTCGGTGGCAACGTTCGATTCAAAAGAGATAACTTCTTAAAAGACTAAATATTGTAATCTGTATTTAGTTGTGCTATCCTCAAAGAGATTGCGTTAATTTAATTTTTCATTTAGTATGCAATTCTCTTTATGAAAACTTCTAAAAAGAAATTTTAATGAACAAATTCTTAATTATTAAAAAAAATCTCAGTTGTTGCGAATTCAATTGCTTTTGCAATTTGATAAATTAATATATTAGCATAAATATTTTTTTTCTTTGTTTATGTAATCTATGCAGTATCCCCCCCTTCAAATTTTTATTCTTTCTTCTCTGGGTGAATCTGTTCTATAATTATTATGGACGCTATGAGATTAAAGTAATCATAATCAATAATAATAATAATGAATGGAAATTATGCATTTAATATTTTTTTCCAAAAAGTCTTATTTATTGTTTATTTTAATATCAGGTGAAATCAGGTGATTAAATTTAAGTATCACATTGCTTTAATATTATGTTTAGTTTGTACAAGGTGTATACTTCCTCAAAAAATGTGGTGATTATTCGAAAATTGGTATGAATTCAATTTTTAATACCACATTTGTTGCTTTTATCGGTAACCTTTGTATTTCAGTTCCATTTTGTAATTTTACGAGTCATCCCTGTAATACTTCAACAACAAAATAACTAATATCTTAATAATCAGTAAATCTTTTTGAAAATTAGGAAGAACTTTACAAAAACGAGCGGAGCAACAATATTAATCTTCTTTTAGGCATTAGATCGATTAGAATAAATCAATTTTTTGTCTGTTAACCCGTTTTAGTTAGAATTTTTTAAATTTTCGTTCACTTATAATAATACTTATTTCATAACTTGTATTCGTTATTTAACCAAAGGCATTAATGGCATTAACCAAAAAAAGGCATTAATTAAAGGCATTAACCAAAGGTATTAAAGTTGCAACGTATTACTTAGAATTATATATTATTGGAAAACTCATCATGTATTAGATAGTTAACTTTAGAAAGTTCGCTTGCCTTTGGAAATTTTAATTGTTTACTTAACTTTAAAAAAATATGTTTGTTTTCAATCATACTTCTTATATTCTAGTGAGAAGAGGCGATACTTTGTTCATTAAATGCACTGAAATTTCGAAGAAGGGTTTAATAAATTAATGTTTTTCGCAAAATCGGTTAAGTTTGAGAAACGAAACTTTGGAGAGAAGGCATTAATTATTTACAATTTCTGAAAGTTTTTGTGTACGTTCGCGAAACGAGCGGAACTTCTCCGTCTTTTTTTGTATGAAATAATTATCACTATGTTTTTTAAAATATCATTTAGTAACGCTAGGTAAATTTGTTCTTTGGTTTGCAGATTGACGAGATATTTTTGTCAATTTGTAAATACGCTTGAGTAATTCTTGTTACGTATTCAAAGGCTTGTATATGAATTGCAAATTTAATTTTTTTTTATTACTTTGCGTTACAAAATTTATAATGCATCATGAGTTGTTGCGTGTAACGCTTGCATTAAGCATTGTCAGTGGTCATGCTTTAATGATTTTGCTGAAACATTTGCAGATATTTCGAAACCACCTCCGCGAATTTCTAGGTTCAGATACATTTCTTCAAAAAATTCTGTTCATTGTACTGTATCATTACATATTTTCAAACTAAAAAAAATTAATGTAGTAGATAATTGTTAGAGTAGAATGATCGTGTGTAGGATTTTTAATTTGTTTCTGATTTTGTTATTTTTTTATAATGTTTTGAGTGTTAGTATGTGTATCTCCAGGAAATGGTAGTGGGTGTAAGGGGGAAAGCCAGTTAGTTGTCATGATTCTTTTGATGTCAATTTTTCCTCTCATACTCACTATTACTTGTGTGCGTCCATATAACGCGATAGCGCCATCTGTTGTTTTCAATTACCATTAAAATGTAAGTATTACGAATTAGAATCTAAAATGCGACGTGGGTGTTTTAAATAATTGCTTAATTTTTTCTGCAAAAAATGAACAGTTTTTAATGCAAATGCAAAGGAAATTTCTAAGTACATGCAAATGCTGAATGTAAAGTTTAATTTTTCTTTCTTATTTTTCAAAACTGATAAACTATAAAAAAGTAATTTACATTAAAATTGTCAAAATTTTAAGTTTAAGTGTATTGGATCTGTTAATGAATGTATGGAATTGGATGAGAAAAGAAGAAACATTTTTGTACCGTTTTGATTTATTTTAATTTATTAAAAAAACATGATAAATTGAAGAATTATTTTATAAAAAAGTTTAAAATTTCTTGTCGTGACCTATTCAGCTGAGAAAAGGAGGAATGAATAATGTTCTCTACAAATTTTGCATCAATAATATTGAACTAAAATTTTAATTTTTAAAACAAGCAGATCAATGATGTATACAAAATTTTATTTAACGTCTCTTTTTTATATAAGTTTTAGTTCAGACGATTTTTTTAACTCCCCTCATCTTAAGCAAATTTTTTAAATAAATTCTAATAATGTATTATATTTATATCATTTTCATCCATACCAACACATTTTTTCGAATTTTATGTAAATGTATATTTGTAATATTGTTGCATATCAAATTGTAAATCACTGGCACAAAACGCATTCTTTATGAACCAATTTATCCAAATCCGATGATTATATTGTGGCTGTATCTGACTAGTCATAGATACACTAATATATAATACAAGTATCGTATTTTTAAAAATTTATTTTTATAAATTTTAACATTTATTGCTTTTAAGTTATTAATTATGCATACAATTGAGATGCTTTCTTACATAAAATTGCATTTTTTGATGGATTTTTCTCATTTTGCCAATACATTCAGAATTCATTCTGTCAAAAATGTGTTTATAAAAATGTTTTGCGGAAATACTAATAAAACATTTTGTAGATATGCAAATGCTATTTGATCGTTTTCATTGCAAACAATACAGAGATCAGCAGAGTCAAAATATAACTACTGTTATAAAAAAAATCACGAAGAAGAAATGGCCACAGTTCTCGCTTTACTGTTATTGAAGAGTTATTTATTATATCTTTCTTTTGTGTGATTTATTGGAATCAAAATCAAAATGAAATTTTCTAATTCAAATATTCATTTTGTTGAATGCTTGTTTTCTTCCCGGAAATTGAGGTGTGTGTGGCTTTTCCGGTCTTTTTTTACATTTCAGAATAATTTTTTTTATAGAAGTTGTAGTTTTTTTTTTAGAAGAATTGTTTTCCGGGAAAAAGAAACGATGTGTAAATAAATTTTGAATCTATTTGAATTGTTACCTTTATATATGTATTTGTTATCCTGTTTTTTTCCCCTCATTTAAATCTTTGTCGGATATCTTATCTCCAAAAAATTAATCAATTGGCTTAGCAAAAATCTGTATTTCATATGATTTCAATTGCTAATCTTTTTTTTTTTTAAAGATGTAAAAGAAATTCTAGAATTTTTATTCTTATGGAACAGCATTCTTTTCGTTTATTTAGCCTAGTGTCTTGAAAATTATTAAAGGTTTTGCACAGCTTTAGTTTATCGCTATTCGTCTTTTCTTTGTATTCAAATAAAAACCAGAAATATTTTTATTTATTTTTTCGTTGGTGCGACAAATATGATATATTCGCTTTTTACTGCTTCTTTTCTTCAGCTGTTTACTGCTTTAATTTAATGAATTGAAAAGCAGTTTTAAAAGCTCTACCATATTTAATCACAAGTGTTTATTTCAAGTTCGTAAAATCGACGAATAAAGAGAATGGATCATTTACTGCCTTGGCAATAGCGTTGCACAATATATATATATATATATATATATATATATGAATGCGTAAGAGATTTCATTTTTCTCATTGATTCTATTATATTTGCCAGCCGATTGGTGTTAGAATATGTTAATAGGTAGGCTGTCTGTGCTGTGTGCTTTTGTAATTTATAAGTAAGTTCTATAATAAAACGTCTAAAATATGGTTTTATTATTCTATATAAAAGAAATTTTTTTTAGCTCTAAAAGTGTTCTATGCATTCGTAAATTTAATTGATTTTTAAGGAAAGACACTTTTTTTTTGTATAAATGATTTGATATTATTCAGCATTTTCTTTGTATTATTATTTTCTAAAAGTTTAATTATAAAGTAAGCTTAATTTTAATACATCGAATGCATTTTCCCTTCAATTCTAATATATTTTGATGCTTTAGACTCTAAAGTCTATTGAATTTTTCACAATTAATAGAAAATTTATATTTTCTGTCTTACAATAAAATAATTTAACTTTTTAATTTAAGTAATTATTTTTAACCTGTGTTGATTTTTATGGTTTATATATCCTTATCCTTATGTGAAGAATGTAAATGACAAGTACACTTGAAAACAATTGGTTTGCTTATTTCATTTTGTAAAATAAGTATATTTGAGAAAAAGTGAATAATTATTAACAAAGCATCGCATATGTTATTATGATATGTAAAAGATATTAATTACGATTGTAAGGTAAAGCAGATTTGCCTTAAGAAGGTTTGTTCTTGAAAAAAATGTTGAAACTCATTACGCGCATGATTTCTTAAGTGTTTTTATATTGGAAGATGTAACTGTATCACACTTTCATGATATTTAGTTGGTATAAAATATTGATAAGGGATTTTAAATACTTCTTTTATATCATATTGTGATGCTGCTAAAGGATCTAAAGATCAAACCACGAATTTGTTTAGACTTTTATCAGATTTGTTTTATTGTTTAGTTTGAATTTTATTTTTCATTAAACTGTATGCCTTACTATTTAAAATTATTAATCATAAAGCTATAACCCCCTTCTAATTTTGAGTTAAAGAATACAATATATTATATGTATATATTCCCTACTATAAATTATTGTTGTATAATTTAAAAATCATTTTCTACCCATAATGAAATTAATGAAACTAGTTGTCGGATTTGAAAAATCTTTCAATATCCTTGCGTTTTAATTCCATCAAAATAATATATGAAATATTTCACAAGCTTTTCGCAGTAGCTAATATCTCTTCTAAGAAAGTAATGAGATGGTACATTTATTTGGACGAATGAATATCAAAACCCATATTATTTTTTTTAGCCAGAAACCTCCATTTTATTCAGAACTTTTAATGTTCTCGAAATCGAATTCTGAGAACGATTTCTACGCTAGTGTACTGAGACCGAACTAGTTGAATGTTAGTAAAGAGGCCTGTTTGCATGACTTTTGTTCCCTTATATTTATAAAATCAAGGAAATTATGCAGTGGTTTGTGAACTGAATAGATTTATTCGTCTTCATTTGCATACCAAATATATTTATGAGGAAAAAAAAAAAAAGCATCGAATCCTATTAGAGCACTGCAATGCGGTTCGGAACGTCAGCTATTTCCGTAGGCGAAGCAGACAAAAATGTATCTTCTTCAACTGGACCGTGCAGCTACGAGGATGTTTGAAAAAAAATTGCTCGACCGATAAAGATGTCCTCGGGTTATAAATTTTAAGTGTTTATTATTACTGGTATTATTATTCTCGATGCTCAAGAAAAATGTTCACCTCTGGGGGGGGGTAAAAAAAGGCGAAGGGAAATAAATAAAAAAAAAGATTCTGAACAGTACCGCCTCCATATCTTGAGAGGAACAGGTTTCTTGTACTCTTTACACCCCAGCTATTACTGTGCATGTCACGTGTATGACTGTCAACTGCAGTCGGGATTGCATAACACAGGAAATGAGCGTCGTAAAATGAGGGGAAAAAATCTTGTTCTATAACTGCTGCGACATTCGTAGCTCTCGCTTAAAAACAGAGAGGCCAATGGCCGTAGCCTTTCTGTTGGTAAGTTTTTTCACATGGCCAAACAAGCGCCCAAAAGTGCTGTTGAAAGAGATAAAAGTTGGCTGTGAGCAACTTGACGCTCATCAGTTCGCAAAAAGTTAGCCGGTGGCTATCCAAAACTTCTTTTATTCTTCTTTCCTTCTACGCTTTAATGTTCTGGTATAAAAT
This sequence comes from Argiope aurantia, assembly GCA_026543865.1. Lineage (NCBI taxonomy): Eukaryota > Metazoa > Arthropoda > Arachnida > Araneae > Araneidae > Argiope > Argiope aurantia. Next base: position 120,919 of record JAPMOR010007586.1, read on the forward strand.
GTGCAGCTTAAAACCGCGAAATGCTCAGAAGGTGTTGATTCTTTGATACTTGTACGCTTTGAAAACCCCCACCTGATGACTGTCCAACTTTTAAGCGCATATTAATGTTTCCTTATTATTGTTTACATGAATTTGGAGTGTGCGGATTAATTATCCAATTGTATGCTGAATTCTTTTATGTTTACAATTTACATTAATGCAAGGCAACTGTATGTGAGCTAGTTAATGGCATATAATTTTCCTATTTTGGTCCCTTTTGGATAAAATGTCTTATTGATTTTTCTACATTCTTATTAATGTATCACGATTTTCCATCATTTAAAATTAATCAAACTTTCAGTGTAAACAATTTATCTTAGTTTGCTTAAATGTTTTATAGTCTTAAAAGGCTTTGTGGTCTTTAAATTATCAAAAGACAATTTAAAAAAATTTAAAAATTTTAAAAAAATTTGCAATTTTAACAAAGTTATATACATATTTTTGGTTGAGATTTTTTTTTGAAAAAAAAATTTTTTTTGGAGTTACTAACAAAAATTATCTTAAAGAAATTTCACTTTCCGCGAATAGTTTAATTTTTATAGGAAATGCGATTCTCTAGAGTTACATTTCAAATTATACAGGATTATCAAAAAATGTTGAATAAACTTTAAAAAAATCGTAATTCCAAAAGTAATCGTGGAAATGAGATAAGTTTATGAAATAATAATGAGATATAGAGTACTCGGCAATTTTTCTTAAGTTTTTTTTAAATGTATAAATAAAACTCTATTTTTCATTGCTAATAAAGATGCATATCTGTGTTAGCTTTCTACAGACAATATCGTTTGACCTAGAACTACCAAACTTGGCACATATAAACTTCTTCTTAAAGAAGGAATGCACTTAGGAGACAATTTTATACACCGACGGATTTTTTTAATTTCAATTTTAATTAATTAATAATTAAGCTGAATTTTGAGGTTTTTCTGCGATAACTTCCAAAAATATTTTTTCACAAAAATGGTTTTTAAACGGGTTTAAAATTTAAATAATTATCTATTTTAATGATATCCGTGCAAATCTTT